>JANPWX010018335.1:0-78115 GCA_024734555.1 Trochalopteron elliotii | reverse complement strand
TGGTGGTAGAATACTCCGTGCACGTTCTACACCACAACCCAGGACAGGCTCCAAGTCAGAAATACAACTTAATAGGAAGAAGGAAAAAAAGGTAAAATAAAATAAATGCAATAATACAAAAGACCACTGACAGAGTCAGAATACAACCTGAGTGGGATGATGGAAGCAGTGATCCCGTAGAAAGGTCTGGTAGCTCTGATCCTCTGGGAATCCAGTGGGTAAGGTCCCCCATATTGTCCCAAGTCCCAGATTATATCCAGGTGAGAATGCTTGGCTCCTCCCCCGGGTGGAGCATCTCACAATGGGATAATGAGTCATACAGGGGGTCCTTGATGGCCCATTAAAGTGAGATAACTATGATATCTATGAGTCATGCAGCCGGCCATTAACAAAAGATCCATTAACAGAAGACCCATTAACAAAAGACCCATTAACAGAAGACACCTTAACAGAAGACACCTTAACAGAAGAGGGAAGGGGAACCTGGAAGAACACTGCTTCAGAAATTGGTTTCAACAGTTCATGAAGATGGTGATAGAATACTTTGTGCATATCTTATACTACAACCCAGGACACCCAGACTGGGCCTCATGGTTGAGGCCTGTAGGAGTTTGTGGCGCAGGTAGAAATTCAGTGCCAAGTCTGTGGCGCAGATAGAACTACAGCTTAAGGTTTTAACAAGGGACAGAGGGTTTTCTCGTAGTTAGCAGGTGCAGTGGTTGGTGTGGACACAGTAGCTGCCTTAAGAGTTTGTTCAACAATAAGTGTTTGCGTTCTTTTCTGTGCTGTGTGCCAATGAAAAACCACCAGTGAATGTAAATTATGTAGAGATGTATATAACCTGCCATTTTAGACGGAATAAACTGAGAACGTAGCATTAACCATATTGGTCGGATCTGCGTTTTTGCTCTCACCCAAACTTCCCATTATTCGGGGTTCCCTTGCAACACCGTCCCATTTTTTGGGACTGTGGAAGACCTTTCAGGATGCTCCAGACTCTGCAGTGAATCAGAGCCTCTGCCTTTCATTTCTTCTGCTGCTTCTCCTGCACAATCTGACCTTTGTCGTAACTTCAACATTCCATTTCCCAGCTTTTAGGGAGATGCTGACCACTGCTTGTTGAACTCAGGTCATCAGAGACAGTGGATTTCCAGTGAGGACCTTGGCTTATTTCTAAAACAGGAACAAATATTTTTACCAGTTTTCCCTTGTAGATTCCTTAACTCACCATAAAATATTCTCAAGATTGAATTCATCAGCTCTTGCCAGACCACAAATTACTGCAGATGAATAATGGATGTTCCCCACTCCCAGGTTTGCCTCTCTTGCCTCAGCCTGGCCCTGCTTCCAAGTGGCTGCTGAGCCTCTTCAGCTGCTGATGAAAAGCAAAAAGCCACCAAGGTGCTGTGAGTGGCACAAATTCATCATCCATTCCTCCATTCCAGGGATGCCTTGCATTTCTGAAACTATTTTCATTCCTTTTGGAGCCTGGAGACTGCTGAAGTAATAGCTTACCCTAGGAGCAGATTTCTTAGTAAATACTATACCTCTGTGAAAAAATAGCTATTATTGTATTTGAAAGGAAGCCAAGGAGACAGATTTATTGGATTTGCTTTTTTTGGTTGGGTTTTTTTTTTCAGTTGATTGGTTGGAGTTCTTTGTGTTTGTTTTGTTTTTTAATTCCAAATATTTGTTTCTTTGTTAAAATAAACAGAATCTGGGGGCATTTTAATCCAACCATTCCAGCATAAATGAACGCAATTTGCCTTTTCTGGGTAACTGTCATTGTCATTTGAGATATTTTTTTGCTAACTAGAAGCCTCAACACAGCTTGCATCTCTGTATCTCACAAGCCAAAATTAGTCTACTGTGCAGAACTCTCACCTTGCTTTAAAAGTCACAGATCTTGGTAAGGAGGAAACTCAAAGCTTATTTTGGAACTCCTGTCTGTATCCTCCCCTGTAGCTGAAAGGACTCACTGTCAGTAGCAACTGGAGATCTAAGAAAAGCATTTCTATTTTGATACCTCCACAGCTGAACACAGATCTGGGAATTTTATGCTTTGGGGATACTTATGCTACATGTAGAAATAGGTGAAACTGAATCAATATTATGAAAAAATGACATTTTATCTATAAATATTAGTGGAAGAGTTTAAATATTTGGTTTCACACTGCTCAAGCTAGTCCATGCAGTCTCAAAAACCAGCGTAGAAGTGACTGATGGCACATAAAGTAATCAATGCATTTTGGGCATCCATAATCATGTTCCTCTTTTCACCTAATTGGGCAACCCCAAGTTTCTTCCCCAGTCTTCAATATTGACCTGCAAAGGGAGAGGCACCAGTCCTGCAGTGACATTAATGCAATAAATAACAACTGGTATCACTAGCAAGTGACAGCTCATTGCTGCACAGCTCGTGGTGCTCTGCATGTTCAACCCTTCAGGATACAAATCCAACAGCAGCTCATCAATAGCTCCAATTGATAAGGCTTCATACAGATTCCAGTTAAAAATCAGCAAGGATTTGTCAGGAATTAAGTGCCAGCTGCTAAAAAGTCCTGCCAGTTATGTAGGTCTTAATTATAAGATGCCTTTCACACCTCTGATCAGCTGGGAGAATTCTTATATTAAGTCTAATTACTACAAGTATTCTGTGGCAGTCTCAGGGCACCCGAGGAACAAAGCAGACGCAGCAGCTCAAGGGGAAGCTTCTACTACTTTATTCTAAAAATCTGACTCCATACGTACATTTTTACAAAAGGCCAGAGATTGGCTACACAGTTTGCCACCTCTTGACCTGGATGGTGAACATCACCGTCCATCACATTTCTCCTCCCAGAGGATAAGAATGTAAACAATAGATAAATGCTAAAAATACATATTGTTTTTGTGAAGCTGCGTGAGAAACTCCAGTTCAAGAGTATAAACAACAAAAAAGCTTTTGCATCAGGGCGACAGTATTCCACACCAAAGCCCCATAATCTCGTTAATTCAATAAAACGTCTTTCTGTATGAGCCAACTTCAAGTGATCTTCTGCACAGATCTATTCATAGTTACAATAAAGAAGCAGAGAAGGTATTGTAAAACTATAGATAAAAATGGATGAAAGGTACAGAGAAAGTCACTTCCTTTGCTGCAGTTTGATTATTTTGAAAACCTAGAAAAAGATTTCAGGTGACCTAAATGTTGAGAAGTTTGGGGAATCTTGGATTCTTTTGAAGAATCTTCAATCCTTTTGATTTTGAAGCCAAAGTGTATTTTCTTCCTATTGGTCATTATTATTTTAGGAGAATGTTGGAGACCTATTACAGCTGGAGTTGAGAGTTATTGCAAGGTTAGAGCAATATACATATTTTGGATATTTAATGGAGAACCAAAAAAGATGAATTAAATTACAGGGCTTCTTGTGAGTTCTTGTCTATCAACCCAGAAAATAATTTCAACCTGTCAGGGAAAAGTGAAAACTGGAGTCCTACTCAACAAGGTGCAAAATTGTCACTTAATGTAATAGTAAATAAGCTTATTTTGCATTGTTATTCAGGATGTCTGATTTGCACTGCTATTTAGGATGATTGGTTTCAGTGCAAATGAAATATTTTTCAATTTCAGAAAAAAACCAATCCAAGTATATTTTAGGTCCTTTATGCAGATAAAATATCTGGGTGAATCCATGGGTGCAGTGCTCCTCAATCATAACTTCCCACTGTGCCTCAGCTTGGGAAATGGAACTGAAACAGAGAGACTTCCACTGAACTTGTTCCTGAGAAAGCAATTTTCTAACAGAAAACACAGATTTCACAGAACCAGTTATGGATTTCTGGGGTTGTTTCCAGGGGAGGAATTTTTTAACTGAAAAAGCAGATTGCACAGAAACAGGGAGGTCTTTTGGTTTTGTTGAGAATGCATGATTGCTGATATTTGCAGGAGAACTCAAGGGGCTCATTCCCTGATGTGCTTTCATTTTCTTTGCACCAAGACAGAAAACTGGGAGATTGGGAAGGCAGCACAGTCCTCAGCTGCCAGGTGGACCAGAGGATTGTCCAGATAGCTGACCAACCATATTCAAACAGGCTATTGCACTCCACTAGAAATTCCAGCAATCCCAGAGGTTTAACTGGATGGAAATGCAGCCACCCAGCAGCCTGGCCTCTCCCTGTTTATATTCCTGCTGTTTGCTTGGCCAGGACTTTGGCACATGATTGCTTCTGCAGCAAAGCTGGCCTCGATGCAGTGGGAGAAGCAGAACATGGATTGGCAACTTTCAATAACAGTCCAAGCTCAGGCATTTCTCCTTTCCCTACCCACACAATCCCTGGCACCTGCTGCCTGCAGTCTGTCCCTGATTCCTGTTTCTCTCCAGCACAGGAACACTTTGGGTGTTAGCAGGCAGCAGAGTGAACTATCACAGCTGTCAGGATCCCCAAACTCATATTGACAATTTGTGCTCTACTAATCAAATTCACATGTTTCAAGTTCATGTGTCTCAAACCCTGCTATCTAAACAGAGCTGCCCATCTTGTCCCTCACGTCATTGTCCAGAGAGTTGGACAGTGTCTTGTTATGTGTTAATTTTATTTGAGAATAGTCAGGTATGTCTCTTAGAAAGAGTAGAGCTTAAATGTTTTGTTTTCTTACAGAAGTTTTGATTTCATCTCTCATCTCCAACTTTACAGTGCCTTCCCATAATCAGTACAAAACTTCAAATAACAAGAAGTGTGGAAGCACCTGTGTGGTGGTGTGTTTTTGTTATTTTCCCCACGGTTTGTTCCTGTTACCCCCCGATAGTTTTGCTTTTACCCCAAGTTTTCCCCTCCCTTGTCCAGCTGCCATTCACCCCTTAGACACACCTGTTACATTATTTACCTAGTGTCAATCTTCCCAAACCCCTGGCCTTATTTCCAGAGACTTCCCTGTCAATCCCTGTTATCCCTACCCCCCTGCCTGGGCTCTGGCTGGGAATTCCCCGTTTCCTTGATGTCCCGTTGGTGCACGTGACCCTTTTCACTCGCCTTGCCTTCCCGATTGGCTGTTAGATCGTGGGTCCCTCCTCACTCCCCTCCCCGCTGTATCCCTGGTTGGCTGGAAATCTGTAACCTCTCCCCGTTCCTCCCCCATTTAAAAGACAGTGTAAGCGCGGGTTTTTCCATTTTTTTCGCCGCGGCACCCCTTGGGGGAATAAATCCTTAGAGAAGCACGCGAGAAATTTGCTCCCTGTCCTTTAGTTTGATTCAAGGCGCATCACAACCGAGAGCTGTTAAGAACAGGCGCGCTGCTGCGGTATCGGCAGTGCCGCTCCACCGCTACCCGAGCCCGAGAAACAGCACGGGAGCGGCTACTCTTGGTGCAGGTGCCGGGGTGCATCAGCTAGCCGGGCATCTCCGGCCCCTTGCATCACACCTGGGCTGGAATTCCCCAGGAATTTCGAATGTGCTGAGTGATTTGGATCACTGACTCCACCAGTCTCCGAGGAATGGTTCTTGAGCAATTACACCACCCTAATCACTACGGCTAAGAAGTGTCTTTGTTTCTTTCATGTTTTCTTCTAAAACCATTGCAAAATACAAGCAAGCAATGAGGAGACACACTGCTGTAGCCTCTGCCTCCTCCTGAAGGGAATTTTTCCCCTGATCAAATGAGTTCTGATAGTTGTAGTGTGGTGTTCTCCCTTTACCCTGGGTGACCTGCAGCACAACCCTGCTCACCCAGGGCACTTGGGGCTGTGGGAAGTGAAAAGAATGGGCAAGGAGATCTGCTCCTTTTTAATACCTTTATTAAGGTCAGCTCTAGGTGGGGGCCCAGGGGTCACGCACACTGCCGCTGCTCCCGATGGACGACTCAGGGGAGGAGGTGTTCAGCTTTGCCGCACGGCTGAGCTGGGGCTTCTGTCCTCGTGAGAGTCCCTGAGAAGACACTGGCTCGTTGACAAGTCTAGGGTAGGCATGTGGAGAGGGTACTATTTAAGTCATGATGACAAGACACAGAGCCCCAGCAGGTAGCCTGATGTTTTTCCTGCTCACTGACGTAGTTTGGAGTCCAGTCTGGGCAATGGCTAGCTTGCTCTAGGAGTTTTTAGATATCAATTCCACTTCCTCTGGGGGCTAAGGCCCATGGGAGTTATCTTTATTTGCGTGCTGGGTGGTGTCATCGGTTGCCATGTGGGGAGCAGCAGGGGCCATACTCCACAGGAAAGGATACAGTTTCAAAGGAAGGGGTCCCAGGTAAGTAACATTTAACAGAGAAAACATTTAGGAAAGGCATTTGCAATTACAATAACAATAGGTCTGAGCTAAACGGTATTTAACAGAGAAAGCCTTACAACAGGTAAGGTAAATAGTATCTAACTGAAAAGGCACTTTACAGTAACAACACTCAATTCAGGAACTTGTATTTTATTTCTTACAGGAAGGATAAAAGAATGTGCCAAAAGTAGGCATGGACAGCTCTGCAAGGGAAAATACAAGAAGGAATTCCTTTCTGCAGAGGTTCTTAAAATCCTGCCTGAGATTTATTGCACCTCTGTATAAAGCAGAGTTTCCCTGCTGGTATCCTTTGCTGAGGAGTCACGACCTTGTTTCCCTGCCGTGCATCTCTAGAGACACACGACAGAGTTTTACCTTTGGATGTGGTGCTAAGGAGCAGGCTAATTTTAGGAAAATAGAACTACATGAGACCACATTTTTGCTAATGAAGAGTTTACTTGCATGTGCTGAGGAAATCTTCTCTAGCTGGTCTTCTGTCAAAAAGTTTTCATTTGAATCTATTCTCTTTTTCTCGGTAATTTTAACACCAACATTTCTTGTAAGTAGAACTGAAGGATTTTATATTCCCTGCCAGGAGGAAAGGCATGTGCTGTCACTTCAGGTGACAACCTGGGACACGACCAAGGCTGACAGAGCTCTGACCTTTCCTCCTTCCCTCAGCCTTTGGTTTTGCCTGCTAACTCAATTAGTCACCTTTCTAATTCGAACGCCCATGATGGAGGAGAGTTTTTGCAGTGCTTGATGTGGGTATATAACAGCACAAGTGTTTCCAACATTTATGCCAGAACTGAAGTTCCTCATTTATTGCTTCCCAGACCCTCCAGTCAAGTGTGATGAAGTCAGACACAGCCCAGAGGACAGACCTGTAAGAAAGACGTGAAGAACTAGAGCTGAATTAGTTTCTATCTTCTTTCGATGGCTGTTGAAATCCACCCAGACAGAAACAGAATCAATTTCCAAAGTCCTGGGACTTAGAAATGTTTGAGTATTTGTTGTAAGTGGCCAATTTCTGGAAAAAAAAATCCTGGAAGGTTTTTCTCAAACTTATACCCTTTTTTTTTCAATCTGTATTTAACAGATATTTAACAGATTAGTTTTATAAGGAACTTGAGCAGGTAACAGTCATGTTTAACCACTTTTGATGCAATTTCTCTGGGAATGAAACTGTGCAATCCTGGCTCCCCATACTCACCTTAAGCCTACCTGGGAGCTGAACTTGTTGTGACTAACTGAAGGTGAGCAAGGGAGTTGTTGTTGAGAGCCACAAGACTTTATTTTACTAATTTATTTTACCCAATTTAATAACTGGGGAGATGAAGTACAACAAAGCTACAATGCCATAATTTTTGTCAGTCTGCAATTAATTTGTTGTTTCCACAGACAATGGTACCATATTTAATTTTTAGTAGCTCTTTAATTCTTTGTGACCCTAAGAATTTTCTCTCTGCTAAACACACTGTAGTTTATTTCTGTTGATTTCTGAGGCATTGTTCAGTTTCCTGTTTTGTAATAGAATTTTATTAATTTATCCCTTATTTATACAGAACTCATTATCTTCATTCTTCATCTTTGTTTAGCTCCTGCAAGTATATTTTTACTGCATATTCCTCTCATTTGATATTTCATTCAACAATTTTATGTAAATGACATGACATTTTTCCTTTCCCTGCCTGTGAATTACTGAAGATTTTCTCAAGTGCTTTTGTCCTAAATGTATGTTATGGTCTCCATAATTATGTGCTTATTGCTGTGTACCCTTCAATCACAGTTTTATAGTTCACTTTATTCTTTATTTTTTGTATTATTTTTCCAAATGCAGTGCTTTTTGCTTCCACTTCTGTTTTTCACACTGTAATTACTATACAGACCTGATGTTATGTATTAGGTTCCTTTACTGTATTATTTTATCTGCTTTTAATTCTCATTTTTAATTTTGTTTTATTAGTAGTGTTTTCCTCCTGTTCTGACAACTGTACAGCATATTCTGATTCTCCCACATCTTTCCTCATCCTGCCCTGTTTCTGCTTCTCTTCCCCACTGTCATATCCTAGCTGATACCATCTTGATGAATAAATTATCAAGATTGTTCTACAAGAAATCTGTCATGGAGTGTGTGACCTCCTTTAAATCTGAGATTTAGCTCTGAATTCCATATCATCACTACATGAGCTGCTCTGATGGAAATGTGTAGGAATTGGTGGCTGGCAGTTTCTTCTGAAGCCTTCCTGTCTTTGTTCTGCTTTCCCATCCTTCTATAATTTATCAATTTTAGGACACAGTAAGTGACTTGGAAAAGGATGTTTTGCCCCAATTATAGCTTGATTGAAGTCAAGTTCAAACATCTGAACTCAATACACAACCTTGTAATATTCTAATATTACATGTTAAGAAATAAACACACATGGACACATGAAAAATGTGTGAGTTTTCCCTCCGCGTTTATTCTTTCATAATTAATAAATGATGGAAGTGTCAAATTATGATTATGATAATCACTTCTAGATTTTAGTTCAGCCAGGGGAAGGTAGAACTGGAAACCTCTGTTAAAACATTCTCTAAATATTTTTTCAAATGTTCTAGATTAAGGAAACATTTGTATTGTTTGGCTTTTATTAACACCTTAAAGTACATCCTTTAGCAGTGAACCAGAACTCCCAATGGTGACAAAGTGAACTTTCAAGGTAAAACATTCATTTTAATGTTTTCTGTTATGAAAATGGTGCAGTGATCTCAGACTTTCCATAATGGTAAGAAACATTAAACAGCGACAAAGTAAAAACAAATTGGAAAAAGCTGAGTGACAAAGTTTTTCAGTTATCTGACTTCTCCAGGCTGCTTCTGAAAGTACAATGATCAATCTGATGTTTAATCCCACGTGCTGCTCTTTCAAGTGGAAAGTTTTTCAGACACTTTTCTGCCTCTCCTTCTGCACCAGAGCTCCTCACAGAGTGGATGCCACCGTGGGGTGAGGATGATGATGATGACCTCTACCCTCTGATGAGGGGTGTGGTTATTAGGGTGCCTTCAGTTCTGCACTCAGAGAGTTCTGAATCCTGTCATCAGAGTGAAACTCTTGCAGGATGGATCCAAATTCAAGGCAGCCTTTGTTTAATAACTGAGAGGAGGGTGGTCTATTTGGAGACCCTCTCTATAGTCTGTGTTGATATCATTAGGGTATACAAGACTGTGATTAATTAAACAGGTAAAGACTCATTAGGTCCACATTAGTGCTTCATGCACAAAGTCTGATAATATTTTCACTTCATATTTAGTCATATACATAAAGGATTGAAATTAGTGTTCCCTGCTTTATATTTATGACTTTCTAAATGCAAGTGGGGCAAGCACAGTGATGTCCCCAAATGTGAAACATCTGGTGTCCTGTCCTAGGCTGAGGAATTCTCAGACTCAAAAGTGGAATATGGAGGGCACGTCTTCTCTTTTATTCTACAAAGGAAGAGTATTTTAACATGTTTGCATATAAAGAATAAGTGAAAAACTGAAAACTAAGTAAATTCATAGACTGAGAAAGGGTTGAACAGCAAAGATTCTTATAGATTTTCATTTGCTTTAAAAACTGTTCTTTAGACTCTCAGCTGTAGTTTATGAATTTATTTTCCATGGGAGTTTAGTAGGCTCTGCAAGTGTCCCAGAAGATGTTTGGGGCACTCAGGTGCTGCAGTGACAGACACAATATCTAGATGCAGGAATGGACTGAGGCAGAACCATGCAAGTATTGGTTTATGATCATCCCAATTCCCCCACCCCAATAGCTCTTCTTTATTCCCATTATTAGATGACTGTCTTATCTTTTATGAGGTCTCTTTTTGCCTTTTCTGTGGCTTTCATAGATGTGCTTTTATTACAGGAGCATTTAGAATTTAATTTCTGGTAATTGTAGCTCCATATTAACTGCATATACTTTATTTCCATGAATAAGTCTCATTATGCCTGTATCTTTTCCTGGGAGAATTATCCAAGAGACAATATTCACTATGCTCAACTAGGCAAAGCAAACTGATCATTTCTGTGCCAGCAATTCTGAAAAAATATAAATCCACCAACTGTAAATCCAGTCTTGAGAAAGCAAATCTTTTAAAAGCAGTTTCACCCAGCTTTCTTGGAGGCATTATTCTCCTGATATATCTCACATCAAAATAGAGGAAAAATCAGTTTCATTTTAAAAAAGTGTAGGACTGTGGGGTTTGTGTGCACAGGTCTGAGATCCAGGGGGAGAAGGGAACAGCAGACAGCTAATTCTTAATTTGAACAAGTGTTTCTCTGTGTGTTGAAAGAGTATGTGTGACCACAAAGGGAATAATTTACACAAAACTTCGGATTTTTTTGGGGGAGAAAAGGATGTATTTTGGGGAGTTGGGAAGAGAAATGTCTGTATTTTATCAGAATGTATTCAAGCCTGAAGAATGACATTTTATACAGAATAAAGCTCTGAGGTTCAAAATTCAACTATGGGAAAGTTTGGTGTAGATATGCAAAATGTGGCATTTCACATAAAGGATCAGGAGAACACTGAAGGCAGGGACATGAGGGGTTTGTTATAGTTATTAACTGCAGCTTGATTAGATAATAAGGGAAATGCAGATTATGGTGGAAGTGTGTTGTGACATAATTCAAAAATGCTTGTAGTAGTGCAGATATACAAAACTGAGCAGAAGAGTTCATCAGTATTTGCATGCAAATTCAAGAAAATATGAGTTAATCTTTAAAGGCACATATCAGTGATTTTTACAGTGCTGCAGCAAAGCAGTGGATGGATTTGCAGAAGCCTTGCAAAGAATACAAAAGAAAATAGGAATTACAATAGAAAGATAATGACTTTTACCATGCTTTAAACCAGATTGTGCAGTCCTGCAACACCCACAGCAAAAGAGGAAAACAGCTGGGAGGTGGAGAAGCGACAGCTTCTGCTGAGTGAAGACTCTTACAACATTGAATTCCTTGCCAGCACAGCCCCTGCTCTGTTAATGCACACCAGTGTCACCCTGGCACACACAGGGGGGCTCTCAGCTGCAGCTCTTGACATTAGCAGATTTCTTGGGCTGGAGAATGTTCTTTCCAGGCTTTATGTCAGGGTTGCATGCACAACTCTCCATCAGTTCTCATCTTGTAGGTTCTTTTTTCCCCTCACTTCCAATGCCTTTTTTAGTTCTTTGCTCATACTTCACAACTCACACCTAAGGAGCTTTGCAGAAAATTTTCACTAGATGTTTTCATTAACTGTGTAGTCTAAATTGGCAACACTAGAACAAACCTCTCCTCCTCCCTGCCTGCACAAACTCCTGTGATCTCACAGGAACCTCTTAGACCCCTGAGGAGCTTTGGGGACATTTTTCTCACCTAAACCATCCTGGGCAAAAAGTCTCAATGCAGATTGGATGGATTGGATCCCAGGCAAGGTTTCTGCCCTGGAAGTGATGGCCAGGCATTGGCACAGGCTGCCCAGGGCACNGCAAGGTTTCTGCCCTGGAAGTGATGGCCAGGCATTGGCACAGGCTGCCCAGGGCACTGGAGGAGTCTCCATCCCTGGAAATGTTCAGATGTGGTGCTCAGGGACAGGTCAGTGGTGGCATTGGCCATGCTGAGTTAAGAGCTGGGCTCCAAAATCTTACAGGGCTTTTCCACCTTTAACCATTCCATGATTCAACATCTCCTGCTGCAGCTTTTCCCACCTCTGAATATCCACTGAGTCCCTCTGTGGCTGCACAGTAATCATCAACACTCATCAGTATCTTTACTTAAACTCAGTAATTACTAAAAAAACTCTGATCAGTAATTTATTTTATCTTAATTTAAAGAGAAGCATGAAGAATCCAGCAGCTGCTCTGTTTATTACTGCAGTATACAAAACCTTGTTTCTATAATTTCATGTAACCCTTTGTGACCCTGTTTTTTTAAAAAAAAAAAGGAAAATGAAAAGCATTTAAAAAATTCTGCTCAGAACATAAATGAATTGGCTCATGTTCAATTTCTTCTCTTTTCTTTTGATAATTCCATAGTTCTAGGGACACTAAAGTTCTGGAAACTACTCTGCTCCAGTTATACCTTGTTAGTACTAGGGGAAGGAGGAGAGGAGGAATTGTTCATTTTTTGGATCAACACAGAACTCTGAATTCATTCCAGAGGCTTTACCCCTTTTGCAGGGAAACAATGAGAATGAGGTTCCCTGACACTCCCAACACGATTTCTGGGCTGCTTGGTTGTTTATTTACCGCTTCACTATACAGCAGTTACAGTGGTATTTTCCATCTGCCCAGTGTTTTGGGGAGAGAGACAGAAAGTGAATCCAATACTTACTTCCAAGGTAAAAATTGTTTTTAACTAGAATCAATGCATTTTATATTCCTGTGCAACTCAGGGCTGACTTAGTATTCATGGTGCTTTTCCTCATGCAGTCCATGTGGTGAGTTTCATTTGCAAAGTGGCATGCACAGGAATAAAGGCCCAGAGGAACAGAGCCCTTCTACCTCCTACAAAAAGTGAATTAGTTTTTCTTAGCTTTGTCTCTTCATCATCTGAAAAACCTGCTGCTAGTGAAATTCTCTTCTAATGTCCAGTGCATTTTGGAACAAATCTGTAGCTTGTTTAAAAGGCAGTTGCAGTTTGCATATAATCAGCAAACATCTGCAGTAATTCAAAAGGAAAAGGTAAACCATCTGCACTACAGAAAATGATCAGAGACAATCAGGTACAGCAGATGCAAATGTTATCAAAGACTGAAAACCAAGGGAGCCAAGCAGCTTTAGGAGGCCCAGAAGTGTCCAGGGAAAACAGGGTTTGTTGCCTGTCCTGCCACACAGAACAACTGTTAGAGGATTGCAAAAAATTACAGGAGAAAGTCAAATGACAGTGCTCAATTCCAGCTTGATGGAAAATGGTTTCACTAACTTCTAATGTAATGTATTTACTAACTTCTAATCTAATGTATTTACTGAATTCTAATCTACTGTATTTACTAAACTCTAATCTAATGTATTCACTAAATTCTAGTCTACTGTATTTACTAACTGCTGAGTGTAGGCACAATTTTCCATGGTATCCACTCAGTGAACATGGATGAACACTGTAATTGCCCTCATGCTGATAACGTGCCCCTAAAATCAGAATTTGGCACCCTTGTGCTCTTGCTGTAGAAAGAGAACTATTCACACCACACACAGATGCCTGTAATATGCATTTTGTACATTTGTTCAAGCACATCACCCCCAAGATATCCAGCTTTTATTAGCTTTTGCATTTTCAGAGCAGCAGACAAAATCCTTGCTGAGACTGAATCTGTTTGGGAAGGCCTGTTTATTTTGGTTTGGACTTTTTTCCTTGGAGGTTCAGTTGAAGTTTGGTCTCTGTGTGGGCTGCTTACCGGCTAAGCAGTAGTTCCCAGACCAACTAAAACGGTTTGTGGATTCCTCAGTCTCTGGCTGTGCATGGTTTCAGGCTTGGAATAATGTAGCGGGCTCTGGCGTGGGTTTGGGAAGGTGTTTATTCCAGTGCAGTCCACGTGCCAGAACTCTCTTGGGCCCTTGTGCCCCCTTTTTCCAGGGCGCAGCCTGGGAGGGGCAAACTCTGGGCCAATGAGGGAAGGAAGGGGGTGGTCCAGGACAGGGTGATACTATGTGATTAAGGGAACAGGGGGGAAAGGTTTTGGAAGGGGTAAACCAATACAGGAAAATATATAAAATACAGATACGACTTTGAAAACCTCGATCATGCACTGCAACATTCAGTGGGTTTTTAGTGGAGTCAAGTGACTTTCCCTAAGGCGTGAGAGTTGGTTGGGAGAAAAAAGAAAGAATTGAAGCAGGCTTTTGTGGCTCCCAATGTCGTGTTATCACCCACCAGCTCTGCTCTTAGCACTCACATGTTCCACAGAGCTTTCCTGGGAGGGTAGTGCTGATACCAGGGGGAAGAGGTGATGTTTGGGAGGTGCTGTGTGTGCCCATGGGGGTTTCACACTGTGAAAAGAGCACAGAGTCCCCCCACGTCACAGCAACTCTGGGAAACTGCCAGGGCAGGTCAGCGTGTCCACACCACTTTTGTGTCCTCTTTCTGTTCCTCCCACCCAGTAGGCAAACAAATATGTTCTGTGTGAATACACATCACAACAGACTGGTAAACAGCGAGCAACCAAAACAAATTACTGACAAAATCCCTCCGTCAATTTAGCAGCAAATCTAAACACCAGGAACTTTACTAGGATGGGTGTAATAGAGAAAATGCTGATTTTATGATGCTGCCATGAGCTAAAGGAAAAGAATTGAAATGCTGAGCAGGAAATTATGTCAATTTACCTTCTCTTCCACTGTCCTCCTTTTTAACTTCCTTTTGTCTCACTTAACTCTATCTCACAGTTTTTCTCATTTTATTCGTGTTCTGATGATCTTTCTTCAAGACCAGTTTTTTGAATGCATAGTTATACCCACTCTGTCCATATGCCTCAAGATGCCACTTTTAGTCCTCTTATTAATTATTCTTCTCTGTTCTGGCTTTAAATTTTAAAGACCAGAAGATTTTGGAAGTCTCAAAAATCTTACTGTTTAATGGTTCATATTTAACTCATGTTACACTGCTTTTATCTTGCAAATGTCAGTCCTGCCTGGTTTATCTCCCTTTAGGTTTCATGATCAGTTTGTTAATCATGGAGAACTGCAAATGTTTAGTAACATATTTCAAGTACAAATGAAAATTCACATGACTGGAAAGTGTTAATAAAGAAAAAAGCAAGAATTTCTGGAAGATTCTGGTCACTCCTCTAATCCTAGAGTAAGATTTACATTAGGGCCTGAAAAGCAAATTTCACTACTGACAGACATTTCTTTTTCCTGGAAAACAAAGTTTTGAGAAGTCCTTTATTGCCTCTCCCCACTGGAGCCCTGAAATTCCTTTTGGTAAAACACGTTCTCAGGACCCAGGCAGAGCTGGGTTCAAATTGACACTTTTCTTTGGTTCTACTCTATTGGAAGAAATAAGAAGAGATTTTTGATGCTTCTGGTCAGTCCCCAAATGGATATAGCAGTAATTAAAAGGGATTTTTTTGCTCTTTTTCTTCCCTTTACCAGTTCAGTTTTCCTAGACAATAACTTTCTCTAGAGATTCAAGTGACAGACTGTGGCTAAGTTAGGAAAGAACACGTCAGAAATAGCTGCTGATTGCTGGATTGGCAGAGTTGGACTCCAAGAAGCCCCACAAAAATGTCAGAAATTGGAAAAACTTTAAAATTTTAATCAATTTTCTTCCTGGCCCTTCTTTCCTCCAATTAAGTGATGTTTTGAAAGTCCTGTCTGTTTTCATCTGTATGTTGAAATAGCATGTTATTTAAAATGTTTCTGTATTTTTCCCTTCCTTTTTAATTTTAAAGTATTTTCCTGAAATTAAAATTAATTCAGAGACTGTTAAGAACAGCAGTGATGCAGTGTTTGCCATTTTTTTGCCCAATACCACTTCAATAAAATATGTTTTACTGATTAGATCCATGTACAGGAAAACTAAATGACATTTCCTTAATCAGATTGTCAAAAATATGGGCAAAACTGAAACATAACCCCAAAATTTGGATGTGTGTGTAACAGAGAGATTCTTTGGAACCAGAAAACCCCAAAAGATCAAAAAAGCCTATTTAATTTTTTAAGAAACTGTAATTAACTTTTGTAATAAATGTTCCTTCTAAATGTCTACACAGGGAAGCATCTTCTGAGAATGGAACATGAAATAATCTTAAGGCAATTACAGAGAAGTTTTTGATTTGGAAAATTTAGTATAATTATGTAATTTTATTTTGTGTACAAGCAGGCTTGGCATTGAAATCCCACAAAATGATGAGTCACATGGAGCTGGTTATTTCCTTGAGAATAGCAAGAAGCAAGTGAAAATTATCATTTGAATACAAGAGCCCAGGGGTGCAATGCATGAATCTAATTTTACAGTGGAAGCCATGGCAAAATGTTCACCCTGATGCTTGAAGAAGGTGAGCTCTGGAGGACTTGAAGGCCTGGCAGGACGTGCAGTGGAAAAATGCTCCTTCCCTGAGATGTGAGATGCTTTTAATCACCACCTGCAGGAGCGTTCACTCCATGAAGGGTTTTATTTTTCTGCCAGGATGTTTGCAATGAAGGAGCTGTAAGAGCGTGTTTGACTTTATTATGCACTGTGAAAGGTGAACATATTGTAGACACTTAACAGGTTCCTTCTCTCAGACTTGTTATAAATGGAGAGTTCAGGAAATTAAATGTTGCCCGGCTGAGTACATGTGTGGATATAGAAATTTGTACTGTAGTACATGTAGGCAAAGTAAAAGTGTATCAGCCAGTGATACCCTTAATCCAGACTTTAATGACTACGTCTGTACTCTTGAGCAGAAAATTGCTCATCTCAGTGATATTAGCCCACAAAATCATTTGGATTACATCCCAATTTTTGTCTACATCCCAGCAGATACTATTAAATTACTTACAATTAATCTTTGTAATTTCTTTTGGTTTTCAAGGTCCTTTTTACTGCTAAATTTATGACTGAAAGGTGCTTATCGCATTCTGAAAGTGCAGTGTTCTACCAAGAGCAGGGATTCAGTTGTAAAAAGACACTGGGTTAAGCAGTATCTTTTGTTTTTTTTCAGAACTGCAAATATTTTTGTTTACAGATTTTGTTTTATATAAACAATTATTAGAATTAAGTTCCTTTAAAAACCCACAATCAGATGTCAGTGGTGCTCAGTGACAAGATGAGCAGCAGTGGGCATAAACCATGATGCAGGAAATCTAATTTAAATATAGGAAAATCAACTTTTTGGTAGTTAAGGTGATGCAATAGTTTTGTGACAGGCTGAGAAAGGGAATTCTTGGAGAAAATAAAAACCAGACTTGCCCAAGGCCCTTGGAACCTGCTTGAGTCAAGCCTGCTCTGAGCAGGGGTGGGAGCAGCTGAACTCAGGAGGTTCCAAGCTCAAGGATTCTCTGATGAATATTAATCAGCAAAAGGGATTATTCCCTGTTTTCAGAGAAAGGAATTTCTAATTAATGCACCCTTTTCGAAATGAATTATGCCTCTGCTAACACAGGTTTTAGAACAGGAATTTATATTCTAACTCATTTTTTTCCCATGGATTCTGACTGGCAAGAACTTGTGCCATCTCTCTTCATTAAGAGATACATGACATGTTCACAGGACCAAACAAGTGCTTTTACAGGACATATGCTATGTGACTGGAGACACATTAAAAGATAATTAAGCATATTAAACATTAATTTGATTTATTCCATATTTGCTTTATATGGGGATATAAAAACTGATTCATGCCTAATTCACTTCCCAGGCAGTCTCTTTTCCTGGCACAGATGTTGAGCAGGCAGTGACAATGCTGTCCCCACAGTTCTGCTCGTGGAGTGTCAGAAAAAGACTTGACCAGACAGTCTGTAGCCCAAGGATCAATCACAGCAAGAGGACAAACACATTTGTCCTTGAATACTTCTAAAATCTCTTGGCCAGAGGTTGACCAGCTCAAATAGAAGTGCTGAAAACAGATAAGGACAGTTAACTAGGAGAGAAAAAAAAATAAACCAAATTCTGTTTCAAGAAGGTTTTTTCCCAAATGACAAATAAAAGTAATTTATCATAGGCAGAAACCTTAAAAAAATTATGCTAATTTCATTTTTCTCTGCATGAGGGTGGTTGCTTGAAGAGATGAAAATTTCATGATAGACTTAAAGCCAACAAAAATTTCTTTGTTTAAGCAGGTACAGATTTATTCTGATTTTACAGATAGTGAATGTTCTACTAACTGACAATGGAAATATAAAGTTAAATAGACAAAAAGTTAAATGCAAACTTTATAATAACTCCAAAAAGGTGATCTTCCACTTCTTTGTTAAAATGTATTCTGATTTAGATGGCTGGAGTGTTGTGAGTAATCCATTGCTATGAAACATCATTTATAAAACACTTAACACATCTTGTGTGAAGTATCTATTATTAGCAGATTGTTGATTTCTAAAGAGCAGAAAAAACCTCAAAGGTAGAGGTGAGATAAAGGATGAAATTTCACTTTTGTAAGTTTTTAAGGAGACAAAACAAACCATGGAAACTTTTAACAATTATTATTCTTAATGGAATGCCATTATTTTAGAAATTCTTAAGGGGATAAATTTGGAGGTCAGGTTTAGAAACACACAGAAGTAACAGCACAGATATGAAAAATAAAATGTCACATTTGAGAGCTCCTCCAGCACTATTTTGGCACAGTATCAGCCATTCTCAAACATTCTCCTCAAACAGCAATCAAGGTCATCCAGCAAACATCACATTTCACAGAAATCCTCCCACTGGGTTGGTCTGGGACACTGATGGGATTTGGAGGAAGCCCTGGAATGATCTTCACTGTGGTGGAGGAGAACCAGTCTTCACCTCACAAGAGTCCACAAAGACAATGGTGTAGTTGCACTTGCACTTCAGAGTCTTCATTTTGCTGCCTATTTTTTTTTTAATTTCATCTTTTACAAATTCCAGGTTTGTTTTGTTTGTTTTTTTTTTCCTGGGGTTAAACCATGTTAGGAATGCAGGAAGCCAAAATGTTCTTAAATGGGAGACAAAACCACATTGGCCAAAGCTTTGTGTTTCAGCTGAGTTCTGAGAGCAGGCTGAGATCTGTTGGATGGAATGGCAGAGTGATTAAAATTGTGTTCTCTGTGTGACAAATAGGAGTGGCTATGTGTGGAGATCAAAACCCTGCTCTGCTGCAGCCCAGCCCAGGGAGGGTGACAGAACAGGTCTGTCCCTGTCCTGGTGTCCAGCCAGGCTCTGGCTCTTCACAAACCCAGCTGGGAGTCACCACCATGGTGAGAATGATCAGACTCAGTTGTTCTCTCCACTAGCAGCTCCTCTGCAGCCCCAGAATGTTTTACAGAAACGCTGCATTCTCATTTGAATGTCCATTTAATAATTGCCAGTTCTGAATGAATTGGGTCTGTGAAAAATGGGGGGTTTTCTGTCAGATATCGCAACACCTCTAATTTCAATTCCAGAGTCAATCTTCAATCTTCCACGGTGGTCAGGGCACTAAAGCTCTGCATAATTCACAGGCCTCCTTTTGATAGACAGGACAGATTATTAGCTTCTTCTTTTACTTCCTAATTTTTCATTCTTTTAGAATAGCTCTGCTTTTGAAGGCAGAACCAGGAAGTTTTTCTGAAGATAGCTACAACAGATTGTGTAGAAATATTTTTTTCAAGACTTGCTTACCAATGAGATTTTCCCTTATTTTTTTCTAAATTAATAAAATCAGTGTTTAATATCCATTAATCATCTAGTTCTATTAGGATGCAAGTGCAATAAACACATTTTATTAATTTATTTGTATGCTATTACTTAGATCCCCTCATTTTTAGATCATGGCTGGATTATTCAGGGCTCTCTGCAGACCTATAACAAAGGAACAAATACTCCAGAGAATTTACAGTATACATGAAAGAGAAGATGAAATAACAGAGCAAAACAGACAATCAAGGTTGGGGAAAAAAAGGAAGATAAAAAATGAACAGAACTAGGCAGAAAACAAAAGTCACTCAAGACTCCTGGTAAAACAAGTAACAAATATGAAAGTATGATATTTGATCAAAAATGTTCTGAGATGGGCAGATGTTACCAAAAGTAATAAGATTTGCTTGCATTATTTCTAATTAATTACCTAATTTCACAGCCATCTTTACATTTTAGGGACTGAGACTCCCTGCCTCTGTTTGCTTTTCAGGCTATTTTCCATTTCTCAGAATTTTGAGGGCTTTTGTCCTCAGGGTCTTTGGCTTACCTGGTCTACTTTTCAGTTTTATCAGTATTGTTCTCTGTGGACGGTTATTTCTTTGGGTATTTTTTGTAATTAGTGACTGATTTTGAGAAGTGATCTTTCATGCTCTAATTACAGAGATGCTGAGAAGTTGTATTATTTTTGAATTATATATAGAAAATGCCCTTGGTCAGCATTCTACATGACTGTCAGCTCTCTCTAAATTAACTCAAGATTCAGAACATGTTTCTTCCATTGAGAAAACCTTGACCAAAACTAGTTTCTATCTTCAAGAAAGATTATTTTTCTGTTGTCTCGCATTCTGCACTGGAAAAAGTTTAAATCTGAATTATTTCTCACCATCTAGCTTTTCCTGTGTTCATATTTACCTCTACAGTCACATGCCTTACACTTACAGGTTTATAGAATCCTTGCAACTTCAGAGGAAAACACTTCTCACTAAATACACACCAATTAATTCCTATTTCAAGATTGTAATGGTTTCTGTTCTTTGGTGATTTGTCATTTCAGACCCTCATAGAAACAGTAGAACTTTGTGTTGTAATGTTCTGGAATTCCCTCAACACCTGTGCTAAGGGCACACAGTTCTGCTGATGAATGTCCTGTGCTTGGAGCAGTGATGTGTTGTGGGGTTGCAGGATTTTGTTTTATTATAAGTTTAGTATAAGTTTTAGTTACCCCATATGGGCCCCTTGTCTTGGAGTTTTCTCTTATCATAAGTTGATAAGGGTTTTTATGCCTCTCTGGTCTTTGCCCAGAGACTGTTTCCTATTGGTCCTCTCCCCATGATGATCCCTGCCCATCCTCTCCAATGTATCCTTTTTCCCTCTGTCCATCACTGAGTCCTTATCTCCAAGGTCCAGAACCTTTGAGGAGATTTGGCCAGCAGTTGGCAGATTCCCCTGAGACCCCTCCCCAAATTACCTTTGATTTGTTAGTAGTTAGGTAATCCAGTTGGCATGTGTTACTTTGCTTTGTTTCATTGGTTTATAGTTTGTACCCACCCCTTGAACTTGTCCTGGACAAAACGCCCCTGCAGCCCAGGTCCGGGGTCTCTCCTGAGGCACTGGGCCTGAGGTAAGGGGTTCCCCTGTGACCCCTTGTCCTGGTTTAGGACAAATTAGGGGAAGGTCTCCAGAAGGAGCCCCCCAGAAAACAAACCTCCACCACCCCTTCCCCCCCCAGCTCTGGGTTTGAGAAGGAATTCCTCGGAGGAGAAGTGGAAAAAACCTATTTATTGACAAATAAACAAAGACACTCCCCAACACAAGGGAAAAGAAAAATACTCAAGCAGTTGCTGTGAGGGGAGGGCGCAGAGCTTCTGTTTTCAGGCGTCAAGGACCCCCAGATATTCCCAGGTCAGGTCCGGAGCCGGTCCAATGATCTTCGGGGGGGGGGGGGGGAAAGAGAGAGAGGGGGAGGAAAAAAAAAGGGGACAAAAACAAAAGCAAAAGAAAAAAAAAAAAACAAAGCCAGAGGCAACGTAAAGCAAAGCTAGTAGTAAAGCAAAGCAAAGCAAAGCAAAGCCTGCAGCCAAGCCGAGCTAGCAACAAAAAGCCCAAAGCCAGTAGCCCCACCGCAGCAAAACACCCCACCGGGGGGGCTGGGGGGGGGGCAGCGGTTAGACATAACAGTGCAGTACATAGAGATAAAGCTGCACGATTGGGATAGGAGGCGCTGTCAACCCTGGACACACAGCCACTTTTAAACCTCTTTATAGATTTAAGAATACAGCATCTAAGAGCTTTAAGACACTATTGCTTCAGAAGAAAGGAAAAGCTGCCATCTGTCTCTTCCTTACTTCTCACTCCGAGCAGCAGGAGAATACTTTTTTCTGACCCAGCTCTTCCCATCTTTTACCCCCTAAAGCATTAGTTAGTATTAAATGTCAGTGCGTTATTCCCATTGGAAAAATAAGGTAATTTATTTACATGCCTGTGTAGTGGAACAGCATGTTAGGGAAGGCAGCTAAGAGAGGGAGCACAGTCATGTCCCTGAAAGAATAGGCTGCTTATTGAGTACTGAAAGAGACAAAATAAAAATCTGCATTCCCCTTCACATGCCGCTTTGGGGAGGTGAAGTATTTGATGTTTAAGAGTCGTTTTGTCAGCTGGCTGGCAATGTGTTAAAGATGCTGAAATGCAGAGAGCAGAGCTGTGGTGGCTTTCCCCCTAATCAAATGGCATGGCAGGGAGAAAAGATGCAATTCTGAGGCTTTGAAATCAACAGAGCTGTGACAGCAGAGGCTGTGGTTTCACCTTGTCGTAGTTTAGGGCAAATCTGGGAGGAAACCTCCTAAGGGGCCCTCCCTCCCCTCCCACCAACCGGTTCAGAAAAAACACCTCCTCGGAGAGAAGTGGAAAGAATCCTGTTTATTAAACAGGCAAAGCACTCCCTGGCACAATAAATTGAACAATACCCAATCATGCCGCTCTGGAGAGATGATAGATTTAGGAAAGAAGTCCATCCTGTAGGTGGTTGCTCTGTCTCAGTTCCTCTGGTGCTGGGAAGTGTTGCTGATCTTGGTGGGTTCCAGATGCAAACCCCCCACAGCGCTCCCCTGGGTCCTCAGTCCAGAGAGATTTTTAACAGTTCCAAGGAAAGGCGAAAAAAGGAAAAAAACCAGGAAAGAAAAAAAGGAAAAAAAGACCAGGAGGAAAAGGAAAAAAAGAAAGCAAAGCATCTCCTCCTGCTGCTATCTACTCTAGCTAACTAACTACTGGAAAAAAAAAACCACAACTCTCCGTGTGTGTTGAATTCAACTCTCAAGGCCAGTCAGCCGAGGACAGTTTCTAAAAAACAAACTGCGCTCCTCTCCCCTCCCCCAGCTCCCAGAACCAAGAGACGATTGGGATACAAGCATGTCACCCCAGGACACACCTGTAGCTGAGAGCAAGACACGCTGTGTGCAGAATTCAGTGTATCTTTGTAAAAAATTCCCAATTGCAGCAGTCTAACCCAGCCAAACAGGGGTACTGCACTTCTGGGGGTGTTTCTACAGAACAGGGGATCATATTCATTCCTGTGCTTTTTTTTCAGTTAGAGACTTGTAGTTACACAATGAAGACTTTTATTACTGTGAAAATCAAGTACCTATACAAAACATCTTGGATTTCCACTGGACCAAGAGAGGTGGAATTTAAGAGGGGAAAACAGCTGAGTTTGTAAAACAGCTGAGTTTGTCTCATGATCTCTGTCATGGGGTCTTTTTCTGGCTTTTGCAACTGCACCAATGGTGTTTCTGATTGTAGGATCAGTCTTTTGGGGAATTCTTACCTGTGGTGTCAGACAACAACACCCAGGCCTTCCCACCTCAAGCTTTACCCTCTAAATATCAAAACCTGTCCTTTCAAAACAAAATCTTTAAGGGGAGATCAAGGGGTAAAGGCTGTCCTAAAACTTGTCTCCTTTGAAGTGGCAATAGAGGTAATTGTATCGATGAGAATTATCTTTAAATTCAGAAGCTTGGTGGGTTCGAATTTAATATAAACAAGCAGCAAACTTAGGCTTGCTGAGAGCTGCCAGTATTCTCTGGGTGCATGGAAAGGACAGGAATTGTTCTTTTCATACATCGTTTACAAGTAACTGCAGTGACTCCGCAAAGTTGGTACAACTCCCTAACACAAAGCAGAAAAAAGTACAAAGGAAAGAACAGGCCATTTTGTTGCTGGTTTTTAAATAGAAGTTCTCTGTAGGCAGAGTTCAGCTGCATTGGGTGGAATCAAAGGGCCGATACAGAAGAATTTTTTTCACCTTCTGGAATTTGAATGTCTGGTTTTAGTGTCAATTATCAGCACTCTTTATTTACTGAACAATACCTCATATGAAGATGGCATGGTAATTTGATATTTTCTTATGAAAAGCCCTTTTCTAAAGCAGTGGTACTGCAATTTTCAGCAGTTTTCACAGGGATGTTTTGCCAGAACTTCAAAGAACTCTGTTCTTGAACAAACAGCCATTTGAAATAGACCTGTGTTTTCTATAAACCAGGGAGCGGAAATTTTCACTGAGAGGTGAAAATTAGTGAAGCAAATCTTCAGACCTTTTGTGCACAGTCCAAGCACCACAGCTTTCTCCTTATTCCCCTTCTCACATGCCAGAGCCACATTTTCCTCAGCAGCCAGCCTGAAAACACTGTCCTTCCTGTAGCTCAGAAATTATTTTCAGATCAGACCGAAAGCCAGTTTTCACACCTATTCTCACTGTTTATTTGCTGGAGTGATGACAGGTCCATCCACTTATGGAGTAAAAATGTGGTTACTCCTTCCATGAGACAGCATCCACACTGCCATGTCCTGCTGCATGGGCTCCAGCTCTTCTCCCAGATATCTCCATTATCCCTTTTGGATGTGTCATTGCGGGTGGACAGGAAGGCAGATGAGAGAGCCCCTTATCTTTCCCAAAAGTGCCCTAAGCTTGATGCACCGTGATGGAGAGACAACAGTGAGCAAAGCTCTGCCCCTGCAGCTGAGGCAATGGGCCAAGCAGGGGAACAGAGCTTTGAGAGGGACCAGGTACAGAGCTGAACAAGGGGAAGGTAAAAGGGATCATGGAGAAGAGAAGAGAGAATAATAGGAGAATGAGGCATACAAAACTCTATGTCCTACAGCAGAGGACGGTTTAAAAAAAAATTCTTTGTGCTTGTTAAGATTTTTGTAAATCCCAGTCTGCTTGAACATGGGATCATCCTTCAGAGAGCAGAGTGGCTGGCAGAGGAGGAGGTGCTTAGAAAAGTATCTTTTTACATTAATTCCTTGGATAGAAAGAAACTTGCTTGCAAAGGTATATTTTTAAAGATCTTATAGACCTTATCATCCAGAGCTGTCTCTACAAGTTGTGGAAACTGTAAGGATTTTTAATACTTTGTACCCCAAGATTCATTGTCAAGTGCCCACAAAGAGTTTAAGAATCATTTATCCATCTTTCACCATGTTGTTTTTCTGTTCTCCTCCAGATACTCCTGTCCTGGTAAAACTGTCTCTCTTTCAACAGTGTTGTTTTCTTTCTCCCTGTGCATCTGGGTGAGCTGGGGCAATCCCATGCTGTGGGACACAGGTCACAGCCTGGGTGAGTCCTCCCCCTGCCACCTCTGCCCCTGGACACCTCTCCTATTTCACTGCCACTTTGGCACATAAGTTACTAATCAGGGTGGCCCAGGATGTTCACATATGAGTTTATTATGCAGCTGATATTAACAATCATTATAAAAATCAGCCTGGCCCTGGCAGTCAAGTGGTGCTAAACTTCTCGTGATGGGCTGAATTCAAGGCCACATCATTTCTGTTCTGAATATCTGAGAAATTTAAGGCTGGCTATATTAAAACCTTAACTTTGCACACCACTAAAATTGGAACAAGCTGCTCAGGCAACCCTGACCCTGTGGTTTTCCAGATTTTCTGATTTCATCTTAGTTAAAGCTTTATTGCTACAGCCCATCAGTGTGCGGTATATCTAAGCTCCCTGCATATCAAAGAGGATCTGCACAAATTGTCAAGGAAAGAAGTGTTCAAGGGGCAGGCTTTAAAAGGGATTTAGATGGTAGAGGGGCACACCAAGGGAAGAAATGATCCGAGGAATTACAAACTGACACATATTTTGGAATTCTTGGTCTTAAAATTCTGCCCAAAGCTCTTTAATTACGGAACAAGTCCACAAGGAAAACTGTAACCTATTTCCCTTTGTTCAACTCTTTCTGGTTGGAATGATTTATTAAGCCAATGTCAATATTCTTCCCATCAATTTTGGAATGTCTGACTCTGTTGAAACAAGCTATTAGCAGCAATAAAAAGACAAGACTAGAATAATTTGTCTGGAGTTCTCTTGTGTGAAATATTCTCAATAGTGTGAAGAAGCCAGCAAGTAATATTATATTCTCAGCTTACTTGGGCTCACAGGTGGCAGCAAAATCAATTAACTACTTCTATCCATAGGAATTTATTGACTTCCGCCCATTTTAGAAAGAAATGCGACTTTCAGTTGGTAAAGTTACCAAATGCTGGTCTCACCCAGTTTTGGGATGTGTTGCAAGATGCTCTTTCCCCACCAACCACCCTGGCTGCGCCTGGTTATTCTTTCCCATGATGCAGATCCTCCACCAGTGTTGCAAATCTTCCTTCCTCCAGTGAGCTGCTCATCTGTGCTCTCATTTGAATTTTCTCAAACTATTGGTTGGCACTGCTACTTACCTCTGATTACTTTCTCACAAAACTCAAGTCAGCAAAATTTGCAATGACTGGTATGAATCTCATAATAGCAGGGGCAGTGGGGAAAGTGTGTTTTTGCAGATAAGACACCCCACACTTCTCATTTGACTCAGCACTGTTTCTACTCTGAGCCTGGCACTGGTCCAGAGAAGAACACGGGAGAAAAAGGCCAAGCTCTTAGAGCAGGTAGATCAGTACACAAATTTAGGCAATCATTTAAGTGGGAGCTCAGCTAAACAAGCTGCCCCTTACCTTTTGTTCCTTTATAGATGTTTATGTTGCTGATTAAGCTGTAGGTTTAGGTCTGCAAAGTAATGAAGCTCTTCCACCTGCTGATGTCAAAATATCTGACTGTTTGCTGATACTTTAAATAAAAGGAGGTAGGAGAGATCCTGTAGTAATTGACTGGTTGCCTGCAGGAGTTATTTCAGGGTGAGTGCTGGAGAGGCTGCACTGGTTTAGAAATTCAGAAAGAAATCATTTTTCTAGAGGCTGGAATGTTTTCCTGAGAAGCCTTAGTGGCTGGTAGTGCTCCTCACTCTAGGTGTAGTATATTCTGAGCCTACGAGGCTCAGAACACTATGAGGGTGTTCATGAGGGAGCAGATTGTGTATGTGTCTCCTGCATAGTCTAATTAAAATAACTTGCATACATATGTCAGTGTTCCCACTGAGTCTTATGGCATTTAGTTAACTGGGTTGCATTTTGTTGAACGTAGACTGGGATAGGTTTGTGTTTCTAAGCTTTTGTGCCTTACAAAGTTTTAATTGAATATATAATGAGTGTTGTATTTAGGTAATTATTTGAACCCTATGGCAGTGACAAACCGAAACGTAGCACGCTCTGCTGTTCTGCTTTGTATTTAAATATTGCTGACTGAGTGTTTTGAAGACCTCAAGCTATATTTTGGGCTACATATTTTGTTCCTGGACAACACCTGAGTGGAAATATCTGAGGATGAGTGCAGGCTTACAGAGAAAGCTGTCAGTGCTACTCACAGCTCTTGTCCTTTTCTCCTTCCTCAGACTCCAACCCTGAACCAAAGCCCTCCTTACAGGGCACTTGAGCACCTAACCATGAGTGGTAAAACCCAGATGCTGAGCACTTGCTGTGAAGTTTCTCAAGGGTAAGACCATTAACCTGGATCTGCTGGCCAAATTCCAGCCTCTACATTTAGCTGCTTCCTTGAGTTCCTCTGGTAGTTTTGTTATCATGATCTTCCCCCTCCCTCATCTCTGCTGCTGCCATGTGACATTGCCTTGCTTACTTCAGCAGAAGTCACAGATTCCCCAGCTCTGGTTTTAACTCAGCCTGCATTTTGGAAAACCACATTGCTGCTAAAAGATACTCACATTACCTTAATCATATGTTAGGTTAGAATATGGATCAACATATAGGAATGAAATAATATATTTGCATTTCTGGAAAGATAACACAGCTTTTTGCTAACGACTAAATCCAATTGGGAACTGCCATGTCAAAGTATCTGAAATGAATGGGCTATTTACAAAGTAAGTTATTTAAGTGCTGTGTAATAAAAAGAATTACATGTCCTAGTAAAAGAAGGATTCCATCAGGGTTGATATGGTCTGTATCTACTGCTTAAAAGTAGATAAAATAACAGCAAAAATAGGAGTGATACAAAGGTGCCCACTCAGTGACTCTGTGGGTGAAAGGACATAACAAGTGTAGAAAAATCAGTACCACAACACTGATAGTTTAACAGGGGTTCCAGAAAGGTGATGGAGCTTTTTCTGAATAGGTCACCTGGTTCAAATCCAGACCACAAGGCAGGTTCTGCCCTGATATAAATCTCTTATTTAACACCATTGACCTTGGTTAGTAGAATTTGGCCTTGTCTCAGTGACCACTTAAATTCATTGCTGTGCACCAGTAGAAGAATTGTGAGTGGATACAATATCTATCCAATTTTTGCTTATTTTTATAGTCACAAACCAATTAAAAACTGATTATTTTTCATAGTCCCCCATCCAAAGAGCTTTTACTTGGATGAAAGGAACTGTTTTTTCAGTTGTTAACTGTAGTGGTGTGTTTTTGGTTTTATCAGTTTTATGTATGTATTTGCTCCTTGTTTTATATTGTTTTTTATAAGTTGTAATGGTTTGTCCCATGTCACCCATGTTTAACCCTTTTTGGTTTTATCCCAACCCTCGTTATGTGTCAATCATAAGTTATACAGCCCCTGGGTCTTGTCTATCACTTTGAGGACTCTCCCAAAAGTCTAGAATGTTCCAGTGTGGGCGTTGAGTGATTGGACAAGACTCTGGCTGTCTCCCCGTCCAAGTTATTGATTTGTTGTAATATGTGTCATTTACCTGCAGAGCCATGCCTACATGATCCCTGATTTGTCCTCAGTTAAACCCATCCCCAAGTTCCTCCCCTGAATAGATGATGTTACTTTTGGGTGCCCTGCCTCTTTTTTTCTGCTTGGGGCTCTGACTGGCAAGGGGTCTCTGCTGAGGCAGACACCCTGAGCAGATGACTAAAGCCAGTGGTTGAACCCTGAGCAGACTGTCTCCTTCTTTCCTGCTGTTGTCGCTTCACTTCTGCGAGCAAACAAGAACCCACGGGATCGGCAAGGTTCATTCAGCTACCAAGCCGTACCCCTTCTTGCCGTGGCGCCAGGGCTGGCCAAGGCAAAGAGACACTGACACCCCAGCAGTTAACTTTTACGGTCAAATACCTGTTTCATGGCTTAGGAAAAGTGGGTATGAACTTACTGGATTATTGAAGGTTTGCCTAGACTTTTATGAAAGCTGCTGCTCCTTCGAGCTGCTTTAAGGAAGAGACTGTCTGCATCAGGAAGCTCTACAGCACTTTTGTCAGCTGCTTCTGGCTCTCATCACTCATGCTTTGGGTTGTGCCCAGAAACAGAAGATTGAATTTTCCTTAAAGATATCAGAAAGTTTGGTTTGCTACTAAGTTCCTTATTCAGACTAAAACTGAGTGGTCAAAAGGAATTTTATGATTCATGATCTGTTCTGAATAGGGATGTATCTGAATACAGGATTGAATTTCAGGATCTAAGAGGGAAGAACAAGAAACAGGAAGGAATGAAGAAGAGAGAGATGTGTCATATCCAGGACTGTAGCCAAGTTCTACACCACCAGTATAAATAGCTGAGACTGTGCTGTAGCATTAATCTCTGGGCCAGCCATTTAACACATTGAGACTGAGGAATCTTGGAATCCCAGAATCTCCTGAGTTGGAAGGAACACATGAAGATCATCAACTCCAGCTCCTGGCTCTGCACAGGACCACCCCAAGAATGCCACCATGTGCCTCAGAGCATTGTCCAAAAGCTTCTCCTTTATCCAACTCTTCTCATCCTTTACCCAAATCCTCTCAACCTTTATAAATAGAAACTCTCCACCCCAATATTAAGACCTGTATTGTTTGTATCTGCTAGAGAGTTAGAAAATTCAGGCTGAATTTAGTCTAAACTAAAGTTTACTGAATTTTAAGTCAGGCTGAATTTAGTTCAGCCTTAAAATGACTTTAAATCTTGGTCTAGTTGCTGCATTTTTTCCTAAGCAATGCATTCCTTTAGCATGTAAAAATGAGCTGCAGCAAAGCTGCCACTGGAGCACAATGCAGGAAATAGACCTTAATCAATATTTCAATCAGCCACCTCTGGGTGACTGAGAATTGCTAGTTAGAAGATCTCCCAGGTAAATAAAAACCTACTTGTTTTCCTTTCTTGAAGGAATAGCTGTCAGGAAGTTTACTTCTTTTGGAATTTCTTTACTTATATAATCAATAGCGTTCTTTTTTAAAAATGAAGTAGTCAGTGAATTCAGTCCCAGCTTTCCAAAAGCCACGAGTCCTGTTTAATTTTGACTGCTAAAGGGAATGCTGGATGTTTATGCACGAGACCCGAGCTGGTATTAAATGAGTACAGCCCCATTAATTATCACAGGGCTGAGCTGAGTGATCCATGAAACACGGCGGAAAGAACTCTGTGGTGGTTTCTCCCTGGGGAGCTGCTTACCAGCGAGCAGTAAATCCCAGACCAATCAAGACAGTTTGTGTGGGTTCCTCAGATCAGCTGGCTGAGCGTGGATAAGGCTTTGGAATGAAGAGCGGACTTCTGCCGTGGGTTTGGAAGGTGTTTATTGGTGCAGCTCCACATGCAAAAAGCAAGGCCTGGCCTGTCCTTCTCCCATTTGTACCCCAGGACACAGCCTGAGGCAACAGGAGAATTCAGGCCAATGGATGGAACGGGGTTGGGTGTTCCAGGACAGGGGCACTTAACAGAACAATTGAAGGGGCAGGTGTTGGGCACCTGGTCGAATGGGAGATGATCTCCCCTCAAGTTACCAGGGTGATTGACAAGGGGCTCCCCTCTGGGAGATACCATGGGGATTTGGGAATGGGTGAAGGGATTTGGGAAGGAACATACCAACACAAAATAAATAAAATATATATAAAACTTTGAAAGCATCAATCATGCATTGCAACAGAACTCCACAACTAATAATAGTTGTTAGAGCAGTATGTATTTATCAACGTCAAGATGCGTGGGGAATAATTTCACCAAAGACACGCATAACCACCAGAGAACTTGCCCCCCTTATTATTCCCTGAGGTCTTACATATGCATGACATTCCACAGTCCCCCTTCATACATATTCATTCCCTGACCCCACCCATCCTCGCTTGGTATGGTAATTACTCCACGCCCTTCTGGGCATGCTCAGTCCTTGGTGGTGGTGGTCTTCGCACCATGGTGGTGGTCTTCTGGCGTTCACCTCTTCACCTTTATCTCTCCCGTGTGTGCTTTGGCCGTCTTGGCACATTTTCAAGGGAACATATCATCTTAGAGTCTGTGTCCTTTTCTTTATCTGCACCCTTAGCCCTGTTATTCTGCTGTTTAGGCTAGTTCTTCTAGTTCTTCTTCTGAGTATGCCAAAGGTTTCCCATACTTGTGGTGCTTAAATATATGCAAAAGGGTAACAGACACAGTATTCAGTGTTCACTAAATGCCATCTCATATATTCTAAAATACTACTTGGAATACATTCTAACATACAGTATATGTTCTTTAATCTACTATAAAGGATCAGCTGGGATTTCTCAAATCTATGTCTCAATCCACACCATGAGATAATCACACCCACACTTTTGCAGGGAAGATTGGTATGAGTATTTTTGTTCTTTTGCTCTTCAGCAAATCTCATCTGAAGAAAACAAGGAGCTTTGGTTCCCTGGCACTGCCTCTGCCCTGCCCTCATCGCTGGAGCTCAGGTTGCTGTGTTTGAGTGCAGAACCTGCTGGGTGATGGATGTGGCACTGCCACTGAGCACCCATCATCTGCCAGGAAGCACTGGGTGATAACTGCAGCCTGCATCCCCCTCACACCTGCCAGTTCCCCTGGTGCCATGTGGGAGCTGCTGATCGCTGCCCTGAGAGCCTGGGAGTGCCCTCACACTGCCTTCTTTCATTTACTGAATCACTCTCATTCTCAGCTTCAGGACAGAGTTGAGCACCAAACTTAATAGGATTGTTTGCTACTGTGGCTTTCTTCCTACAAGAGGAATTGACTGACTTGTCCTTTGAAATGTGCCAAGCAGTAATTCCAGGCAGGCTGTGGTTCCCTCTGAGGGACCCTGCTGTGCCCAGACTGTGGGGTCAGAGCTGCCCTGACTGGGATCCTGCTGGACACAGTGGGATGGCTGTGCCCATACTGGAAATGTGTCTTAGCACTGGGGACTAGTCTTATTTCCTTCCAGAAAGGTCATGTTGGCCTTTTTGCAGGCAGTTGTGAGGAACATGGGGGTGCTGGGGGCTGGGGATGGGTGAGGGCTGTGAGCAGGGGTTACTCAGACATCTAAGGGATGGCCAACACCAACATCACACTGACAGCAAAGCTGTGAGCACACTGTGGGGCTTGAGGTGATGCAGGAAAGCACCACAGCCCAGCTTTGTGCAGTGTGTCAGCCTTGGGAAGGGAGGAGATGTGTCACAGCTCTGTAAAGCCACATCTCCTGTGGCCCTTCCTTCACCGGAGCAGCCAAAAGCAGCACCTGAGGGGCAGAGTGGGGTTGGCATGGGGTGGGAGAGTTTGTGCTCTGCTGTGCCCAGGCAGGAGAAGAGCTCAGTGCTCAGTCTGCTCCTGGAAGAAGAACCAGTGCGTGTGGAACAGGGAAGGTCATCAGGAGAGGACTGGAAGAGAGGGAGAAATTTGTTTGCTTCCCTACCAAGAAGACAAACGTCTGTAGAGAGGAGAAATAAATGTCTGTTTGCTCTGATGCAACTAATAGACACCAGGGATTTTCCAGCTCTTTGCTCCACACTGAGTTTTGCCATTATAAATTTATTTAAATGCCTAAAACATAAAAAGCTTTAATTTCTTCTGGCCAGGTGGTATGTAAGGCTTTCCTTGCAGGTTTCTCTGTCTTCTCTGAAGCCAGCAGAGATGCCATCTTTCACATCCTGGATTTATGCTGTTAAGATCAACCTGAACTGACATGAGAGAGTGTATCAGCAATGAAAAAGTCCTGAATCCCCAGGTTTAAGGTTGTCAAATCTCTGAAACTTCTTCAGGGATCTAAACAGCACAATACTGTTCATGTTTGCTGTGTGTACTTTAGAGTTCCTCTGAAAATTCATGGAGGATTTCCACTTTTATCCAGTGATGTGTGTATCCTATATGTCTTGGGGTGACATGATGTTTGTATCCCAATTGTCTGATAAGTCTGGGAGCTGGGGGGAGGGGAGAGGCCCGCAGTTTGTTTTTAGAAACTGTCCTTCGCCGACTGGCCTTGAGAGTCGAATTCAACACACACGGAGAGTTTTTTTTTTTCAGTAGTTAGCTAGCGTAGATAGCAGCAGGAGGAGACGCTTTGCTTTCTTTTTTTCCTTCTCCTCCTGTTTTTTTTTCTTTTTTTCTTTCCTGTTTTTTTTTTTCCTTTTTTCGCTTTTCCTTGGAACTGTTAAAAATCTCTCTGGACTGAGGACCCAGGGGAGCGCTGTGGGGGCTTGCATCTGGAACTGTCCTGGTTTAGGGCGAATTTGGGAGGAAATCTCCCAAATGGGGTTCCTCTGAAAAGCAAATCCAAACAGCCCCTCCCCCCAGCCGGTCCGGGGAAATAATTCCCTCAGAGATAGAGTGGAAAAAAAGCCTTATTTATTTAACAAACAAAATGCCCACAAGCATAAAGAATGAATAATAATAATAACAATAATAATAATATGAAACAATAAAACCTCTCGCTGCTCCGAAGAGAGATGGCAAAACTCAGAGTCCGTGTCAGGAGTTTGTTTATCAGTCCCTTCAGTGCTGAAAAATGCCGAGCCCCGGCCCGGTGGGCCACGGGTGCAAGATCCCGGTGCTCCTCTGGGTTTTTCAGTCCTGAGCAGATTTAAACAGTCCCAAAGAAAGATAAAATAATAAAAAAAACAGTCCAGGAAAGCTTCTTTGCCTCAGCTAGCTAGACTAACAAGAGGAGAAAAAAAAAAACTCTCTCTGGCTGCCCTCTGTGTATCCGACGAAGAGAAGAAAAAAAAGAAACCACACAGTCCCAAGGACGAGAGCAGATTCCGAGGAGTGAGTTTGTTTCTCAAAACAAACTGCGCGCTTCTTCTTTCCCTGCTCACTCTCAGAACCAGTCTTAAAGGTACAGAACACAGAACAGACGATTTGGGGATACATAGTCACCCTAGGACAGGAACCCACCAAGATCCGCACAGCAACACTTCCCAGCACCGGAGGAACAGAGACAGAGCAACCACCTACAGGACAGACTTCTTTCCTAAATCTGCCATCTCTTCAGAGCGGCATCATCGGGTATTGTTCAATTTATTGTGCCAGGGAGTGCTTTGCCTGTTTAATAAACAGGGTTCTTTCCACTTCTCTCTGAGGAGGGTTTCTTTTTTCTCGAACCGGTTGGTGGGAGGGGAGGGAGTGCCCCTTAGGAGGTTTCCTCCCAGATTTGCCCTAAACCTCGACAAATGGGGTTTTTTATTCTTTTCCACTAAATAAACAAGACAGGTAGAATGCTATGGGAAAATGTAATTGTCTAGTCATTTTACTGCATTATATGCAAAAGTCAGCTGATAGATGCAAAGATGCAGAACAAAGAGAAAGTAGGATGAGAGATTGTTTCTGAAACTCGATTTCTCCAAGGATTTGTCAGCATTTTATTTTTCCCTAAAGAAAATTTGATACATGTCCACTACATTTTGCCGGTGAAGAAGGCTGTGCTTATCCTTTGATTTTAAATTAAGTAGAAATAGAAGTGTTTAGTTATAAAATAACAAGGGTTTTCACTGGTAAAAAAATCTTGTTTTCTCTGTTCCTGCTCTCTGACAGTTGGTTGGCAGAGAAAGGAGGAATAATAAGTTTTAATTATATCTCCCCAAACAAGCAGATTTGAAAGCAATACAGGGATTACATGAGAATAAAATCCCTTCAAGCATTAACTGTCGCCGGTAAAAGGATGTTAGATATAATCCTATAAGGTTAGATGTCCAGACATCCTGGTTTAACCAGGACAGTCTAATTTTTAATTTAACATTCTGTCATCCTGATTATTTTCTTTGGGAGATTCATGTGTCATGTTTGCCTTTGTGCCATACTCAAGTGGCACAATCATGAAAATAACACTTTAAATCATCATACAGCTTTTCTCCTCCAATTTCATCAACCAGCATCACATTTCAAAATGCATTGAACATCACAAGCCAGGAGAATAGGAATTGTATTATCTTTTGCATTAAAAAGGAATAGGTAAGCAAGAGAACAAAGGAAAAGTAATAAAGAGGAGTGGGGAAAATAACTCCAGATCTATACATGCCTTTCTTGCTTTATGGGGAAAGATGCCCATGACTGTTGAAGTTTCTTTTGGGGGGGGAGGCTGCTACCGGCTAGCAGTGAATCCCTCCAGACCACAGAAACATCTCGTGTGGGTTGGTCAGCTCAGCAGCTGCTGCGTGGGTCAGGCTTGGAAGAAGGAATCATGCTCTCTCTTGGGTTAATAAGGATGTTTATTCAGTGCAGCCATGTGGAAGGGGTTTTGCCACAACCCCTTCTCAGCATGGGGGAAGCATGGTGAGAGAGTGGAGAGAGAGAGAGAGTGGGCATGGTGTGTCCCCTTTTCCCAGCTCGGGGGCTGGGTGGGGAAACACTGACCCAATGGGGAATGGAAGGGGGAGGGGTTACATCAGGAAGAACCACAGGGGTAGGAATGGGGGGGGTGGAAGGAACATACCAAGTACAGACTTATAACAAATACTGATACAAATATAAAAACCTGAAACTTGCATCGCTACACATGACAATACACAATACACTTGTCACTTGCTTGTTAGGTAGAGCTTGAACTAAGCCAGTTCCAAAAAGCTTCAGGTGCTGTCCCCTTCAGACACTTCTTGGTTGGCAGCAAACTTGTAAGCAAATGCCAGTGAAATAGTTAAGAAGATGGAAAGGGTTTTTTTATTCCACCCATGAGCTTTCAAACTCCCTCAGACAACAGATGGGTGATCCAAATTTGATCTAATAAAGCAAGGATAAGTACTTTTTCTGAGGCTAGAAGTTTGGTCAGACTTAACAGAATGTTTATTGTGCTCTTGCAATTTTTGCTTTTAGACTGAAAGCAGAAAAATCTGCTGAAATATGGTGTAGTTTCCAGCTGAAACCAGAACAGTATTGTGATTCACATGAGAGAAGCAGATCCTTTGTGATTTCTAGGCAGAGCAGGTTCAGAAAAGCATCTGAATTCCTTCAGGATTTTCTGATCATCCAAGCCTGAGGCTTTGCTTTTCTAATTCCTCCACCCTCTCTGTGAGTTTTATTGTGAGAGTCACTGAGTGCTCCCTTTGTCCAGCTTTGCTGTCAGATATGAAGATTCATTACCTTTGAGAAGGTACCAGTGCTTTGTAGGGTGAGATCTTAAAAATAGCATGGTCAAGAGGTAATGCACAAGCTTTTAATAAGCATCTGACTAAACCAACTGCTTGTTTTCTTTTCAAGACAGGTTTTCTTTCCTGAATCATTTAAGTATCAGGAATGTGTTTCCCTTATGCCCACATGTTCATCTTCACTTAAGCCGGGACTTAAGCCAGGCTGTTACTGCCATGGAATTTCCCAGGTGCTCACTGTCTGTGTGCACAGGCAGTGTCTGAGCAGCCTCCAGGGTTTCTGGAAGGCCTCTGTGCTGTACAACGTGCTCTCCCCTTAGGGTAGACAACAGGAAGTTTAATAGATGTCTCCCTGGATGAATAGGACATGTCATGCTCAGACCTGGGCTAGACGTTGCTCACAGCTCTGTCATTGTCATGTCCTGGCTGCTTTGCAAACATGCAAGCCCAGGATAATGTGTTGAGGGGCAGTGCAGCATGCTAGTTATGCCGAGGGAGGCTCCTCTGAGAGCTCTCTCCATGGCAGGAGACTGCTGCAAGAATTAAAGATGAGGTGTGAACCAAGCACTGCCGCTCTGAGGAACTAAAGCAGCCCCTTCTTAAGTAAATTTCAGAACCTTAGAATGGTCTGGGTTAGAAAGGATATTGAAAATTATCGCGTTTCAAATCTCCTGCCATGGGCAGGGACACCTTCCACTGTCCCAGGCTGCTCCAAGCCCCAATGTCCAACCTGGCCTTGGGCACTTCCAGGGATCCAGGGGCAGCTACAGCCATGGTATCTCCACTGTCCCTCTCCAAACAGGATATACAATAGATACATGGTGCTGGGATCCATTAATCTCTGTTTCTCTTCTTTTTGCATGTTCTGTCAGACTCTTGATAGTTGAATTTTTCTGTCAATTTTCATCAATTTTGTTCTACATCAAAGAATGGAAGGACAAAGTTTTCTGTTCTGTGTGAGAGGATGAGGTCATGGGTAAAGGAGTAAAACCAGGCCACTGAAATCTCAGTGCTCTGAGGTTTGATGTAGCCAAAACGCCAGGGACAATCTTCCAGTTGGGCAGGACACTCCCTACCACCCACCACGAATTGTGTAATTCAGGAATATAACTCAAGATGCTTTGGACCAGATTGTGATTTGAAATACACCTATTTAAATCTGGCATCAATCTTCTCTTCTGCTTCTGTATTAATTAATGTCTTGTGGGCTGTGTTTTGATGGTAGGCTGCTTTGGATCCGATTCACCGGCTCAGGCAATTTAGTTTTCTTTGAAGTTTCCATTGTGATTTATATTTGGATGTGCCTTTATATAACTGAGAATTAAAACCGGGTATTTATGCCTTTTTGTTGTTCTGATGTCTTTGTGATTAAATGCCCCTCTGCAGTAGCAGGGTGTCACCCAGGAAGGCCTTTCCAGTCCTGCATTTCCCCAGCAGCAGGATCCAGCAGTGTGGTTAGATGCAGAGCTTGCTGTGGTGGCACAGAGGAGGGGACAGAGTTTTGAGGTTTCACTGAGATCCCTGCCAGGCACTGAGGGTGTGCAAGGCAGTGCTGTCAGTCCTGCTGCTGCCCCAAGACTGCCCTGCTGCCTGCACTTTGCTCCAAACCCATTCCCTCTTTTGCATTGCCCAGCACTGAGGCACAGTCCTGGGCCAGGCAGTGAGGACAGTTTTGTGAACCTTTAAACACAGAAAGCACTGTCCAGAAAACCAAACATGCATCTCCCAGCCACAGGCTGGACTTGGGCATTATATTCTGTATAACCACCGGCAGCTATTTCTCTGCTGGCTGCTGCTCAATCTTCATGGAAGGAAATGGAAGGAGAAAGATTAAGTAATGCTGCAGGCACAGCTGCATCTATTTTTTTCCCTTGTGGCATCACTTTGCCACTTGTTAAATGAATAGCTTCTGCTCGGTCCTTCCCCTGCTGCACAGTACAAACACAGGACAGACTTGGACTCTGCTCTCCACCCCAGAGCAAAACAAACACTCCAACTTCTTAGCAGCCAACAAATTAAGCAAGGCAGTTAAATAAGGCCACAAATTAGCCTGTTTTACCAACTATCTACATCTTGGGTTAATAGAGCTTCCCCCATTTTACACCTGCAAAGGAGAGGCAGGCTCCCCTGCCTCAGCTCAGTGTGTCCATCTCAAAGCACTCACTTATGCTTTATAAATATCACATCGGAGCCCAGACTGTGTCTGCAGTATGTTGAGGAGAGCTTTGGCTACAACCAGGACCAGATACCACTCAGGCATGGCTCTAAGCATGCTGGGTTTGACAGTTCTAAAAAAGAATCTATGTGGCATGTATGGTATATTTGGGAATTCACCTAAAAAGGCACATTCCAGTTTGTTCTCCTCACCTGCTATCCTCCTTCTTGGCACCATGATCCCAGTATTTCTCTCAAGGACATGGCCCAGCAGCAGCAGGATGATCTTGAGCACCAGAGCTGAGCTCTTTGTCCCCTCTGTGCTGGTTGGGACGTGCAAGGTCATCATTTTGACAGAAATCAGAAGCATTCATCAGGAGAAGCCCACAGAACATTTTGTTATATACAAAGAAATCTTAGTGCAGCCTTTCTCATGACAAACCTTTGGCTGGAGCAATGAAAATGTTCTGGCAGTGGCTGGAAGGAGCAGTGCACTTTGGGTAGGATGATTTCTGGCTCCTCAGTCAAGGTGAAACTCTCTCTGAGTTGCTGGCCAGGGTAAGTCTCACTTTCTCTCACCCTTTCTTTCACCCCAAAGAGTCCTTTGAGATTCCTGCCCTGATACTCACCCCCTAATTCATCCTTCAGCAACCAAATGCCCAGTGAAACTGTGACACTGCTGAGACCAGTTCTCTTGCCTTTCCTGAGCCAGCATTTTACCCCCCTGTGTTCGCAGACTCCCAAAAATTTTGCTTTTTAGATGAAAGTAGCCCTTCTCTCTCTCCCCTACAGGATGTTGTATCTTTGCCATCAGACCACCACACAAGCTCATGTGGTGCTTTGTTCTTTGCCAGTTTGTTTTACCCAGGGGCAAACCCCTTGACTGTGGGACCTGGTGCTGTTTTACCCTGGAGAAGGGTAAACCAGAATCACAGGTCATGAGTAACGTAGTGTAAGTACCTTCCCTTCTATTTACCTAGAGAATATAGGGCTGTTTAGGTGCTAAATAATGAATATAATAAAAAAGATGCACTGCTTCAGCTGGCGAGGTGTCCCCAGGAAGAGAATTTCACCAGAGAGGCTCAGAGGATTGCAAAACACAGCACTTGGAGTGTGGCAATATTTGGGATGATTAACTGGTGCTGTAGAAGGTTGTGGCAGCAGCATAAAGAACATGCTGTGGAAAACAGTGATTCTTTTCCATAAATAAAATAGCACTGAGATCTTAAAGGAGCAGGACTTGGGAACAAGCAGAGGATGTAAATAGGTAGCAGGGGGAATGTGAGAATATCAATCAAGAAATTAAGCCGACAGCATAAATAAGCAGGCAGCCATAGCCTGGGGGGTGGATAGAACAGGAAGTCAAGCAAAGATGTGAGTGCAATAGTTGAGAGAAAAGAGAATCTGTGTTGTGAAGACAAATGGTGCAGTGGAAAGAGTCTGAAAAAGAACTTCACCTCAAATACCAAATCCCTGATAAGCAGGGCTGGCCAACACACAGATTAATATAAGTGAAGCAGAGGTCACAGTCCAAGAGACAGCACAGGATCCTTGCCACTGATAAAAACTGCATTAGCCTCAGAAAGTGATTTTGTATTTAAGTCACTGGGTTTATATCTCAGGATATTTTTTTAAATACCACAGACTATATAGGCTGTGAATGTGCCTAGGGAGGAATGCATTATGGATATAAAAAGTGTCAGTTACTCTTTACATTTCTAAAATCCTTCACTTTGAAAACCCATAAATGAACTGTAGGAAGGCATTTTTGAGGCAGACAGCTGTACATTTTGATTTTGCTTATAAGCTGTATCATTAGCAAATGCTTTCTTTTTGCAGCTAATAGTCCTTGTGGGATGTTTTGGAATATTAAAAAAGAGGAGAAAAGGTTAAAATATGTGTGGTAAACTCGGTTTTGTCATTTGATGTATTTTCTTCCATAAACCATCAAACTTTCTAGCTTGTCCTGTTTGGTACTGTGAGCCCAACTTAATTCTTTGTCATTAACAAAAGCTGTGGGTAATATCACCAGTGACAACTTAGGAGGTGTCTGAAAACGTGTTCTGTGTTCTTGAGAAAGTGCATGTGTGAGAGGACAGTTTGGGTGTGAGACTTTATCTGCAGTGAAAGAAAAAGAAAAAAAACCCTCTCTGTGACAAAGAAAAGGTGGTTTCTTCAAGATTAACGTAGAAATTTGGATAACAAAAGTGAGGGTAAAGAAGACAGAGAAATGACAGAGAACCCCCATGGCCACTGGAAGTAGAGAACACAATTCAGAATTTGTTCAAACTTTGCTACATCACCGAAGCACAGCTTGCTGGGTGTTGGCTCCATCACTGTCCCCCCCTGTTGCAGAAACAAGTCCCTCTGTCTTATTCCAGACCAAATTTCAACTTTTTTCCTCTTCAGAGTCCCATATCATTTGCGACTCTGCTGAGTCTCTAAAGAATGGAAGAATTATGTTCTTTCTTTAAATTTTTCCCCTAACAAATCAGTATTTTCCTGCATTTGCTATTGGGAAAACCTTGATTAGGTCTAGCTTGAGCTGAAAAAACTTCCTGACCTTACAGGGCTGGGCCCCGGGGTTCTCTTGTTCAGAATATAAAGCCTGCTAATAGATTGTGAGGGCATTCATTATATCTTTAGTTCTTGGAGGAGTTGTGTGTGTTGGAGGTTGAGTGCCTTTAATCCATGCTCTGGAGGCTCAGTGCTCCAAGGCCAGCAATCTGCTCCGTTTCCATGTTGGGTTTCAGGTTTGGGCTTTTCCCTGAAGAAAACAAAGTGAAATGATCACATTGAGTGACAGTGTATTTGAGTTTTCCAAATAAATGCCAACCTACCCGTTAAGGATCTTGTTGTGTCCCCTTTATTTTTTTTCCTGTGGTCTTTCCCTCATGAACTTACATGGCATGGTTAAAAATCTTCTATTCTTCTACTCTGAATTTGGTTTCATTCTCCAGAGAATGCAGAGCTCAGTACTCACTGGAGGATGTCTGCTGGCCTGTGCAATCCAGCTTTATGTTTGCAGCTGCCTCGTGCAAGCTGCATCCCCAAATACAGACACAAACCAAGGCAGGAGATAGAATATGACATAAATTACAGAAAACACTTGCTCAGAGATAACATTTGGAAGGAATACAAATAAGCAATCAATCACAAAGTTCAGGGGTAAGCTCTCTGGGACACAGCTATTCCTGTCTTCAGAGCTGTATTCACACAGCAGCAAAGCCCTTGTCCACAGTGGGATTTCTAGGCATTACTACAATACAAATAATAATAATTTAAAAATAAGGTGTTTAATTCACTGCAATTCCAAACAAACTCTGCAGAGAATTCTCTAACAGCAGAAGTGTCCTGGTTTAGGGCGAATTTGGGAGGAAATCTCCGAGTGGGGTTCCTCTGAAAAGCAAATCCAAACAGCCCCTCCCCCCAGCCGGTCCGGGGAAATAATTCCCTCAGAGATAGAGTGGAAAAAAAGCCTTATTTATTTAACAAACAAAATGCCCACAAGCATAAAGAATGAATAATAATAATAACAATAATAATAATATGAAACAATAAAACCTCTCGCTGCTCCGAAGAGAGATGGCAAAACTCAGAGTCCGTGTCAGGAGTTTGTTTATCAGTCCCTTCAGTGCTGAAAAATGCCGAGCCCCGGCCCGGTGGGCCACGGGTGCAAGATCCCGGTGCTCCTCTGGGTTTTTCAGTCCTGAGCAGATTTAAACAGTCCCAAAGAAAAATAAAATAATAAAAAAAAACAGTCCAGGAAAGCTTCTTTGCCTCAGCTAGCTAGACTAACAAGAGGAGAAAAAAAAACTCTCTCTGGCTGCCCTCTGTGTATCCGACGAAGAGAAGAAAAAAAGAAACCACACAGTCCCAAGGACGAGAGCAGATTCCGAGGAGTGAGTTTGTTTCTCAAAACAAACTGCGCGCTTCTTCTTTCCCTGCTCACTCTCAGAACCAGTCTTAAAGGTACAGAACACAGAACAGACGATTTGGGGATACATAGTCACCCTAGGACAAGAAGATAACTTAAAAGGGAAGACACTGGATGCTTGATTCTGCTTGCTCGCAGTTGTGATAAAAGCTATTACCAACTTAGAGTGGCTTATCAAAGAGGAGTATCAGGTGTATCAATGAGGAAAGGAAAGCAAAGGAAAACCAGCACTACTTATTAATTAGCACCTATCACTTCTGCATAGCTGACTTTGCAGAAGAGACAGCCTTAGGGCCTGGCCACGTCCTGTCATTCATTTCTAGTTTTTAGATACCATTTTCTTACTTTACCTGAGTGAAGTTTTTAAGGTCTAGGGGGATTTTTTCATTAGCAATTCCAGCATTTTCCTGCTCTGTTTACCACGAGGTTAGGACTGAATGTGTGTCCATGAGCCTGGTTTTGTACTGAAGTGTTTGAACAAAGAAGCCTGAACAGAGATGGGAACAAACCATTTACCAGGGCAGTGAGACATGGGGTGATGGATCTAAACTGAAGGAGGGTGGGTTTAGATTAGACAAAAGGAAGAAGTTTTTTGCAAGTGAAGAAACACTGCATTTCCAGAGAGGTGGTAGATGCTACATCCCTGGGAACATCCGAGTTCAGGTTGGAGAGGCTCTGAGAAGCTGCTCTAGTGGAAGGTGTCCCTGCTCATGGCAGGACCTTTAGAGGTCCATTTACACCCAGACTATTTTATGAGTCTCTGATCTGGAGATCAGGAACCAGCCCAGAGCAGGCTGTCCTGTCTGCTTGCTGGAGCAGCTGCAGGCAACACATTTATGGGTTGGGCCAGTGTAGGACAAAGCACCAGTCATTGTTTTAGTCAGTGCTTGCATCAAGTTACCAGTTTTGAGAAGACATTAATGAGCATCTTTACACATCTGTTGAACACAATGATGCTTCTATGGATTTAGTCAAGCAGAGGATTTATTTTTTTATCTTTAATGAGCACTTTAATACCCCTTCTCATTGTAGTCCAGTGACAATAAGATATGAACTTTTTTAATAAATATACAGTCAATTCTCCTTCAATGTTGCCAGCAAAGATTGACTGTTTTTAATGTATATTTAAATTTACAGTGCTTTTGGAGGCCACGAGGGAAATATATAGTCCTGTAATATATGTTACAAAATAATTCGTGCAAAAGAATTAAAACTACAGCATTTGTATAACCAAAGCCGGTGACAGGGAAAAAGCGATTTGCATCAGGAAAGAGGGATTCACCAAGCAAGGATAAGCTGTCTCCACAAATGTTTATTCCAAAGGATTTTTCTGTCTGACAAGGCCGCAGTGATATGCATTCAATATGCACCAACAATAAGATAATATTCGTCACCAAAGATGTTTATTCCAGGACAAGAATTCCAGGAAATTTTTCATCAGACTGGCAGCAAGAAAAGGAAAATACATGAATATGCTAAAAGGATATGAACAACAAGAGGAGCAAGGAGACCCCCCCCACTCAGCCAAAAAAGTATAAAACAGGACCCTGCAAAACCAGGAGTGGTGAACCACGGGAGTTTGAAGCAATAGATTTCAAATCCGGTTCACCCAGTGCTGATCACCTGGCTCGGCACTGCATTGCTTGTGGCTTTTCCCAAAATTTATACTTTGAGTATTTAATAAATTCTCTTTAATTATTAAATTGGCTAAGTCGTTTACAACAGTCCTAACAGCTTCGCTTAGAGTCATTGTTCTGTTAATACAAAATCATTATAATAAAAAACTCCTGTCGGCTCTGATCTTAAAAAATCTAGAAATAATTTGATACATATTTTATACAAATCCATAGCTTACCTCACTTAGAAATGGAATTGTGGTTAGCTCCATTATCATTATTGCCAACTTATGATCATAATCCTGGCACCCCTGCAGAAAGAGTTCTGAAAGGCTCTGCAGCCTCTCACTGCTGACAGGGAACTTTCTGTGAGAGGCTTTACATCAAGGAAATGGATCTGGTTAATGTGTTGTTGCACTGCTGGGCTGGGATGGAGCACCTGGGCTGTGCACCTGGCCTTGTCACCATGGCCTGAATGCACTGACTGCTCTGAAAAAGCAGGAGGCCCCAAGAGAAATGAATGCCAAAGGTGGGACAGCTCACTTGGGTTGGTCAGCACCCTGTCAGTCCAGCTCTGAAGATCTTCTAGGATGGAAATTTCACAGCCTCACTGGGAGCTTCCAGTGTTGGACTGGTGATTTTTTTCTCCAAGCATCTGCTCAGAATTTTTTTTATCACAGCTCTTGTCCTCTGCCTCTCATTCTGTCACCTCTTCATGTGCAAGGCCCCAGCTCTGAGTTCTCTGCACTCTGCCAGGCAGCAGCTGAACAGCGGTCAGATCCTCCCCCTTCTCTTTTTAACACTGGCCACACTCAGTTTTCTCAGCCTTTCCTCATGCACCTCATACCCCAGCCCCAAAATGATGTGGTGCCTCCCTGTTCCTTCTTCTTACATGTTCCAGGCTCCAAGGTTTGGGGTAGAAATGGATGGTTCCACAGAATCCAGTGGCTGGAAAAGGAAGTAAGGGTTGGTACAGCTCCTCATTGAGAAACTTACCTTTGTACCTGGGTGCTGCTAGGGCCAAAGGCCTCCTGCCTCTGGGGGTGAAGAGCTCATGTCTGCTATTCTTGAAGGTCTCTGGCAGGTGCTTAACCCCTCAAAAGAGAGTTTAGACAGGTTTAGGAGATGATGCACAAAGAGCAGCAAGCGGTTTTCAAGCTGACTGGATCAGGTGATGTGAGAGGAGGGTGATGATGACCTGCCAGTTAAAGAATGGAACAGGAGATTTTTAATATCTTTGAAAGGTGTGCAGTGAGGAGAGTCTGGAGCAGAAAACAAAGAGAACAAAAATCCCCTGTATTGATGAGGTCCTGGTGAAGCAGGAAACAGGGCCTTAGTAATGAACTCCTCAAAGAAATTAAGGAATTTTGAAGGCAGCATCTTTCTGTCTCTAGATTCAGCTTCACACGTGACAAATGCTTTTGCTATGAGAGCAAGCATCTGACCATTTTCTTCCCATCTCTCCTGCAGCTGCAGTGCTCAGCCTGCTCATTATCAGTGCCTAGGTATTAACCTTGGAATAATCCAAGGGAAAACCCAGAGAAAGCTGCAGTCTCTGTTCTTAAATATGCCATTGCAGGCTGAAAGGATAGAGTAGCTACAGTGTTCCTCTGCTCAGGGTAGTTCCCATCCAGGTGACCCATGGTTTGGAAACTACCAGTGGAATCCTTCTGAAAGCACTGATGTGAATATACCACAAGGATTTTGGTTGACCCAGTAAAGTCTGTCAGACTGTGGATACACTGCTCTATGTGTGGTATGAAAGGAAAAGAAAGCACATCTTCCCACCTCTTTATTCCTTGCAATGTGCAGGCATATGCTCCAAACACAGGGAGCACAAGGCAAGGGTTTGAAGGGAAAGGTGCTGGCAGGAGCCTGTTGACATCCCTGATGCTCTGTGATGTCCTGGGACTCTGGTTCCTCGCTGTAGCTGCTGCAAGCACAGCTGCTGCTTGTTCCACTCCTGTCAACACCCCGAGCCTGCAGCAAGCACAGAGCTCTCCCTGCTTTCCTGGGAGTTGTGCTGGGAATCTTCCTGAGCTGTGCTTAAAGAGGAGGTGGAAGCAGGGCTGGCTCCCAAAATATCCTGCATATTGAATGGCAGCAGGAGCAGAGCTTTGCCACTCCCTCAGAAGGAGGAGAGCTGGATGTTAACAGACAGCTTTCATTGCCTCACTTGTAATTTTAGAAACACTTATGCACTTAAGAAATTGCTCAGTTGTAGCCAGCAGAGTACAGACTCAGGGTCCTACCCATTGCTTGTCCCCAACTTTTGCAAAAGACCTGCTTTGTTTTCTCCCCTTCCCTTACAAGACTGGTTTCAGACAGCAGTAAAATCTTCTAAAATTACAGAATCATCATAAAATGGTTTGGGTTGACAGGGACCTTAAAGATTGTCTCATTCCAACTCCCCTGCCATGAGCAGAGACATCTTCCACTATCCCAGGCTGCTCCAAGCCTGGCCTTGGACACTTCCAGGAATCCAGGGGCAGACACAGCTTCTCTGGGTACCCTATGCCAGGGCCTCCCCACCCTCTCAGGGAAGAATTTCTTCCTAATATCTAATCTAAACCTGCCCTCTCTCAGTTTAAAGAGGGTTACCCTTTGTCCTATAAATAAAGACTTAATATAATATTCTTATGTCCTAGGGTGACGTTATGATGCTAGTATCCCCAATCGTCTGTTCTGTGTGTGCTGTATGTTGTGTTCTGTACCTTTAAGACTGGTTCTGAGAGCGAAGCAGGGAAAGAAGAAGCACACAGTTTGTTTTGAAAAACAGTGATCACTCCTACACATTTTTTCTCCGGTGTCTGCGTGTTCGTCAGATACACGGACAGCGGCTGGGCAGAGAACTTTTTTTTCCTTTTAGTCAGTTTAGCTAGCTAAGGCAGAGAAGCTCCCTGGACTGTTTTTTTTCCTTTTTTTTCCTTGGGATTGTTTAAACCTGTCCTGGACTGAAAAACCCAGAGAGACACTGAGATCTCGCACCCACGGCCCACCGGGGCCTGGACCTCGGCATTTTCCAGCACCAAAGGGACTGGGACTGATAAGAGACTGAGGGAGCTGAGCTAACTCATGGCAAGGACTTCTCTCAGTTTTGCCATCTCTCTTCGGAGCAGTGAGAGGTTTTATTGTTTCATATCATTCATTCTTTATGCTTGTGGGCACTTTTGTTGTCAAATAAATAGTTTTTTTCCACTTTTCTCCGAGGAAGTTCTTTTCCCGGACCGGCTGGGGGGGAGGGGCCATCTGGGTTTGCTTCCCAGAGGAACCCCATTCAGAGGTTTCCTCAGAAATTTGCCCAAAACCAGGACATCTTAATATTCTTAAAAAGAATAATAAGTAAATACTGCTAAGGCCATTCCCCTACTGTTCCTGATATTCAGAAATTGCATTTTAATTCATGCCTCCATATTTAATTGGCAAGTTAGGAGGTCTAGTTACAGACTTGGAACCCAGTTGCCTTCTCTGGAGACTGTGTCAAGGTGTGCCAGCACATCACTGACATGAGCCAGTAGCTGGCAAAGCACTGCACAGCCTTCGGACACACAGATGTGACTTGCAAAAGCTTCTGGATGTGAGTTTCAATTCATTTTACAAGGCTCTTCCATAAATGATCAAGTGCTATTCTGTACTCTCCAGTAATCTGATATTCATCTTAGAGCAGGGATATTTGTCATGAGCTACCAGCTCTACTTGTCACAGGAACAAAGGACAAAGAGACCCAAGAGCTGCATGGCTATTTCAGCTCCTTCCTGATGACGAAATGAAGAAGAAATTTCTTCTCCTGATGAAGAAATGGTCTCTTCCACAGCTCTTCTCTATCTGCCTTCCCCTGGAATATTGCCAGCTCACACAAGGTCTGGGTAATCCTGGGTACTCAGATGGGGGCTTCCAAGGAATAGCCAGGCTGCTGAGGAGCATTCTCTGGGGGATTCAGTAGGTGAATAATGGCACATCTGTGCCACAGAAATGCAGTCTTTCAATGACACATTGTCCTAGGGTGACTATGATACCTGTATCCCCACATCGTCTGTTCTGTGTTCTGTACCTTTAAGACTGGTTCGGAGAGAGAGCAGGGAAAGAAGAAGCGCGCAGTTTGTTTTGAAAAACAGTGTTCACTCCTCAGGATCTTCTCTCGTCCTTGGGACTGTGTGGTTTTTTTTTTCCTTCTTCGTCGGATGCACGGATGGCAGCCAGAGAGAGTTTTTTCTCCCCTTTGTTAGTCTAGCTAGCTGAGGCAAAGAAGCTTTCCTGGACTGTTTTTTTTTCCTTTTTTTTTCTTTGGGACTGTTTAAATCTGCTCTGGACTGAAAAACCCAAGGGAGCACCGGGATCTTGCACCCGTGGCCCACCGGGCCAGGACTCGGCATTTTCCAGCACCGAAGGGACTGGGACTGATAAACAGACTCCTGGCATGGACTCTCAGTTTTGCCATCTCTCTTCGGAGCAGCGAGATGTTTTATTGTTTCATATTATTATTATTGTTATTGTTATTGTTATTATTCATTCTTTATGCTTGTGGGCATTTTGTTTGTTAAATAAATAGGTTTTTTCCACTCTTCTCTGAGGGAGTTCTTTTCCCGGACCTGCTGGGGGGAGGGGCTGTTTGGATTTGCTTTCCAGAGGAACCCCATTCGGAGATTTCCTCCCAAATTTGCCCTAAACCAGGACACACATAAACCCAGCCTCCGAGCACACACTATCAATGGTATCTGCAATTTTGACAGAGGTTGTTCCAATAAATTCCCATTTTGGTAACCTCCTGTCATGTGGGATTCCAGAAAAGAAATATTCAAAAACATATACCAGGCTTTTCCTGTGATCATGTTTCCAGAGTTCCTCACTTGTTGGTATTTACTGTTTTTCCTCAGACTTTTGGAGGAAGTGGAATGGAAACAATAGTAGCTTATTTGATCAAATATGACTAAGCAGTGACTATTCATTTGCCAACCTAAAGAGTAAAAAGAGAAAATTAACGAATAGTCATGTGCTAATAAGATGAGGTTAATTTGAATTACCAGATGTCACAGATTAATTGATTTTGTACTTTCTGCATTTTTTTTCTGTACTCTATGCTTTTCCTCCTTAAATTCACTTGTGGCCTCAGAAGAAAAAGATGTTTTCTAGTTCCTGTCAGATGAGGTTGGATAGTGCTAACACGTACCACAGCACAGCTGTGTCACACTGGATCGGTGTTGAGCAGTGTCTCTAAACTAACTCTTAGGGAAATTGTTCTTTATTTCTCAGGGGTACATGGGGATGGTCAGAAAAACAAAAACCAGTTTGAATTTCTGCAGTCAACCTGAAGGACACACAGGCCTTGTGCCCTTTGGAATTTACATTTTGAGTAATTGTTAAATCACCTGAGCAAGCGATGCCCAACTACAAGGCCTGGGAAAATGCTTCAGCAATGCTATCAGTGTGTTCCAGATCCACCTAATCCTTCTCATAATTTCTCACATGAACAGTCTCACTGCCTTCAGCTGGACTTCTCCCAGGCAGCAATTCAGGGGTGGCACCTGAGTGTGGCTATCAAAGCACAGCCTCTGGCTCCTTCATTTGCCACCCAGCACTTCTCCTGTCCCTCTGTCTGACACAGCCCAGTGCCTCTCCTCCCTGCTCCCCTCTCCTCACAAGAACTGTAGCCTTGAGCAAGAAGGGAAAAGCAAAGAACCTCTTGTGATTCGGAATTAAAAGGTGCAGAGAAAATGCCTGATGGAGATCATTATCACTTATCTCTCACTGCCAAACGTCCTCAGCTGTCGATGCAGTTGAGCCTCTCAGTTGAACATATCATTGACTTGCTGCCCATTTGAGATCAAACCAGTGCATCCATCCAACTTCTCTGTGTACTTTCTTAGCCTATTAGAGGCAAGCAAAATCATCCCTCTGCAGTGTATCTCTGTCAATAAACTGCCTGCATTTTGCATTAACAAAAACAATCCTTTGACAGTTAGGGAGGATGATTATTACCTAGTGCCTCTACTCCTTACCCTGCTCCTCCAAACTCAGCTGCATGCATTAATTTAAAAGCGAAAAACAACAAGAGTAGGAAGAAAGAAAACCTCATGTCACAAGAAGCTCAATTTGAGAAGTTTAACTTCCTACAGAGAGTTAGGAAGCACAAACCTGTCTACATGCTCACCTACACCATTAAACTTGGAATGTTTTTGAGGTGCCTGGTTTTACATTATGTAGTCAGTCCAGCCAGGTTCTGCCATAGTGTAGCTGTGCCCAGTGCAGCTTTTAGAGAAGTTTTTTAGGATTTAAAAAATAGTAGCTGTGCTTGCTTCTTTCTGCATGGGGTATTATAACACTGGGGCTCAGCCTTGTCTTTGGGAAAGTGACCCTTCAGCTGTGCTACCTCTGTGGTGTTCAGGTCTTGTATTTCTCCGGGGAATGGTTTTCCCCCAGGACCCCCTGAAGCCTGAAGCCTATATGGTTTGACCTTCCTTCCTTTTCTGACCTGGTTGGCTGAGATCCAGCTATCTTTTCTGAGCAGGAGACTAGATAAGGCCCTGCTCTTCCTTATTCTTTCTCTTGCTCCCCTGGAGACCCTTCGAGAATAGCGCCTTGGAATAGACACGGGGGTAAATCCTCTTTTGAATCTTTTGTCTTGTCCATGGAATATCCCTCCAAGGGCCTGAGCTAGCCAAACAGCCCCGGGGGGCTGTGAGGGGGGATATTTCAAGATCTCTCAGCTGATCCTTCTTTATTTCAGACTTGAGAAGATGTTTCATGCTCTGGTGTTATTAATACACAGCACCCTGCCTGCCCCTGGGCACCAGCACCTCCTGATATGTTTCCACAGAATATACAGGTGAGCTTCCAACCTAAATGCATCTCCTCGAGGCAAACAGGCAGCTACAACCTCAGGTCCCACTGAAAACCCCATCAGCAGGAACAAGCCTAAAGGGGTCTCATTTAAAAATGGTGGGTGCTGTAAAGCAGTAACTGTGAGTCAAGCAGAGCACAGAAAGAAAAAAAAAAGTTATTATGAGGAGAGTTATTTTCTCTTCTGGGAATGGTGAAGAAAGGACATCTCTAAACTCTGACATCAGAGAGCTCCTTGATCCTTCCATCACACGTCAGAAAGCTCCTTGATCAGCCCTGTGATTGGTGCTTCAGTGTGCAGTTGTCATTTTGGGGAATGTTTCTTGTTAGTTTTCAGTTCCCCATACAGAAGAATCAGGAAGAAAATGTGTCTTGCAGAGGAGCCCTGAGAGCAGGTGTGTTGGGGTGAGGGATGTCAGAGTTCCTGGTGGCTTTGCTGTGGACAGAGCTGCAGGTCTGTCCCAGACCTTCCTTTCCAGTAGCCCTGCCAGGCTCCTCCCCTGCCCCAGCTGTCTCTGCTGGAAGCAGCTCAGCAGAACACGAGGCGCAGCTTGGCCTTGTCCCTACCCCTGTAAGGCTGTAATTTTTTGTTGTTGTTGTCCTTTTGTACCTGATGTGTTTAGGAAAAATGCTGCTATCTTGGCAAATATCTGGACATCTTTGCTGTTAACAGAGCAGTGATTAATGTGCTTTTTTGTTCTCTCTGATTAAATTAAAACATGCATTCTAACATGTCTTGGAGACATTTATAATTGCCCTTGTGTAGCCCAGCTTATCAGGAGGCAGTAGCAGGTGTTGTCAGCAGAGCCAGCCAGGATTTTTATTGCTGTATGCCAGCCCCTGTGCTGAGGGCCAAGGCCCAGATGCCACAGCCCTGTGCTGATGCTGAGCAGGGTTTCCATGAGCATCCCTCCATCCCTGAGCCCGGGATGGAGGCTGGGGACATGGGGGACAGGCCCAGCCCTATCTGCCACCTCACAGAGACCCCTCCACATTAACCTGCCCAGCTGCACTGGAGATTGGGCAAGGTGGCTTTGCAGATTTCTCCACATCTGTGAGCACTTGAAACAAACTTCACTGGCTTCATCTTGAATGAAGCTTTCTGGTAGTTTATCTCAAAGTGTGTTTCAGTGGACAGAAGCAGCAGCTTTGATGAGAGAAGGAAACACATTTTCTGTGTGGAGCCTTCTTGTCCTCACGTGCTGATGTAACCCTGGCCAAAGTGTCCCCTCCATCACCAGCAGTGCCCCTCCTGTCACAGTGTGCTCGAATGTGAGGGTTTGGGCAGGTTGTGATTGCTGAGGTCATCACACCAACCTGCCAGGTCTGCCCTCACCCCTGCCGTGGTGCTCGTGTCTCATCCTGCAGGGGCTGCTCAGTTCTCAAGGCAGCATCTGATGCTCTGTCTGATGGTCACTCTTTAGCCAAGGTGGGATCAGCTTTGTGCTCATTAAGTTCCATCCCTTTCTCTGGTGAATTTTAGGCAAGTGGAGCAATCTTCTTCATTTTCAGCCCCTTTTGAAGGGTTTGACACCATAAGCTAGTGCTATAGGAAAAGCTGTCACTCAAAAAACCCCACAGTTTATGGACCTGGAGGTTACCTTTCTTGTTGTGGAACAAAGGTAAAATAACTTCCATTTGAACTTGATGAAATAAGTTTCCCATGTACTTTTGCCACCTTAGTGCGAGGAATAAAGACTGAACTGATGGTTGCGTGAGTTGTACACGAAGGGTCAGGTTTTCTGTTTCTGCCATTTTATCATTATTTTCCTTTAAAGAAGGTGTAAGCCCATGAAGGTGTTGGCATGTACTGGTTGAAAGTCTGAAAAATGAGTATCAAAACGTTTAAAAGCCAGGACAGTTTTCCATGATGTATCTAACACCTGGAAAGAAGGATGCATACTCATTATATTGTTCTGTTGCAACTCCTTGGCAAATTTTTCCTGCATGGGGAAAAGCATTAGCAGTCCCTAAATATGATACTTAATTTGGGGGCAGTTTGACACTTTTTTGTTTGCATCTGTTAAGTTTCCTTGGCCCATCAGCCCTGGAGTCACATTAATTCATCAGCTGTGTTTTGGGGATGTAAATCTACTTGCAGTTCTGGAATGGCCACAGAAGGGTCTGGTCAAAGCTCTGGCAGGGCATTCATCAAAAAGCATCATGTAAGAGGTGTCTCTGATCACAGCAGTGGCCACTCAGGGTTACCACTGCTTTGGAGGCAGATATGCAACAGGAAACTGAGGTTTTTATCAAAGGTTTTCAGGGCAGAGAGTTACCATGGCAGTTGCAGTAAGATAAAACACTGTGGGATCTTTGAGAAGGAGTCTTATAATTTTGTAATTCAATAGGGCGTATTGTCCAAGAATTCAAAGCACCCCATTAAGTTTCACTGCTCTATTGTAAGATGGGTAAATATGATTAGTTCCATTATTAGGCTGGCAAAATGAGACACTGAAGTGAGATGATTCCCCCAATGTGGCATATGTACCACTGGTGTCAACTCTTCTGTGGTGTCAGCCTGTCACAGTCCAGCTGGGGGAATGTCTGATGGCCCCTTTGAGCAGTTTTGCAGGCTCAGGTGCAGCTGTGTTTTCCCAGTGGTGTCTATTCCTGGTCTCTCAGAGATTCACCCTTGTAGTGAATATTTTACATATTTTACTTGATGTATCTAAAAGTGGAGTTCATTAAGCAGTCCTTAAAAAAAACCCTAGCACACAGTTCATGCCTTCATTAGTGTCTCTGTGCTGTCAGTGCTTTCATCAGCCCCCTCACACCTCACCCCACTGAATCTCTGCTCTGCCTGAGACCAAACCTTCCCTGCCCACGTGTGCTGCACTCCCCCAGACTTGACCCCCCACTGTCCCTGTCCCCTCCAGAGCTCCTTTTGATCCCAAAACAGCAGCAGCCCTCCTGGGAGCCTTGGCACAGACAGGTACGAGCAGAACTTCCTCCTCAGCACAGCACTCTTATAAAAATTACCCCCATAGGCTGATTGTTGTTACTATTTTTTTTTATTCTGTTATTGTCTCCCTTAGGCCTGTCAAGCAGTGAAAAGACAAACTTTAATCAGTGATTGATTTTACACTTGCTTGTGTTTCACACATGCTGGGAGGTGCAAGGCTCCAGCCTGCACTCTCTGAGTGCTGCTTCCTTACATTCCCGAGATTCTTTGTGTAGCTGATTTTCTACCTTTAAAGGTGATCTGTGCTCTAAAGGAGACAACAACTCTTTCTTAATCTTGTCTTCCATGCTAGTGTTGCTCTACCTTTGTTAAAGCATGGGACTGTCCAGGGCTGGAGATGATCTGGGCTTTCTCAGCAGTGTTTGGGATGGGGGAAGGCAGCACAGCCATGCTTAGCTGTAAAGCCAGCCTTAAAGAAATTCACCTTTCTCTGGGAAGGGGCCAACTGCAGCCTTACATCTGAGCTCATTCAGCTCTAAGATCTTGTCCAATCCATGGACATGGGGAGATCAGTGTGCTGGGGAGGCCAGCAGGGATCCTTCAAAGGGAGACTGGTAATCCCCCTGCAGTGCCAGCCCACCTCCTGCTTGTTGTCTAGACCTGCAGCCCAGCTTCAGCCTCAAACTAACATCCAGCAATTGGTAAAGTGCAAATGCCAACTGCAAGTGCAGCCACACAACACAAACTGCCAGCTCAACCCCACAGTCATGCCCCTGGGAGCATGAACATGGACCCTGGTGATGGAACACCTGTGCTCTGTGTGTGTGTGTGTGTTTCTGTGTGTGCGCGCACTCTGGGCCCACACCTGGGAGGCTGCAGGACACTCCTTGCCTTGTGTTCTTTCTCAGAAGATCATGCACAAGGACCACAAACAATGGGGCAAACAATTTTTAATCTCTTTAATTAAAAAACCCCAGTGCTGTTGCTGACTTCCTCCTTCAGAACCTAGGCTGCCCGAATTCTCATTTTTTCCTTGGTTCCCTGAGGCAAGAAGGGCTGAAAACCCTCTGCCCTTGCAGCCCTGCTGCCAGGTTTGCAGTGCATCCATCAGCCAAGGGTGGTCTCTGAAGTCCTGGCATCCAGCAGAACAGCCCCTGTTCCTTGGTCCCTCCTGCTGTGGCATCCAACCAACAAAGTTGTCCTAGCTTGTCCAAATTGGGCCCATTTAACTATTGTCTCTTACCTCCCCTTTCTTCACTGTTTTTGGACCTCCTCAAGGCTGACATTTTGGTCATGTTTTTAGTGCCTGCTAAAAGGTTCTTGTTCAAACCTTCCTAATGTTTTCCTTCTCAGGTTTCTTGCTAAGGGCTCCTGTGGGAACCCTTGCTCCTCTCTGTGCTTCATTTCATAATCCTCCACCCTGGTCTCAATTACGACATGGTAGATCTTGCTGATTCACCAGTTAAATTGAGTGGAAGAATTTGGATTATTTTAAAAATAATTTTAACACAGTTTAAATCGGCCCAATTGATTGTTCTCTCATGTAGCCCTTATTAAGTGTTTTCTGAGAGGGAATTAAAAAAAGCATCACTTTTATTATTATTTTCTGACTTTTGGCTTTTATGGCAGCACAGTATTTGACTCTTTGCTCCTTGCCTTGCTCTGAAACAGTTTATCAAATCTCCTTCAACAATTACTGTCTGCTCCTCTATTATTCACTTTCACTTGCTTGATTCTTTGCTATCAATCAGCCTTCTTCTCCCTTTCCAGCCTGCATTCTGTCAGCATAAAAGTCTCCTGCTTGAGGTGCAGTGCAGGGTAAGTGCAGACTTAACCCTTCCCCGTGTTCCCAGCTCTCCACACCCCAATGCCAAGGCAGCCACTCATTTTGTCTCCCTGCTTCAGCCTAAGCTGCTCGAGCTCGCCATCATCTTCTCATTCTTTCTCTCCATTTGCAAGTGAGGAATTTCTGAGTCAACAAAATGGTTTTCTGCAGACTTTGCTCACCATCCCAGTAAAGCTGCAACTTTCACTGAAACTTAGGTGGATGCATTAAGTTTTTAGGGCTAAAACAAAACCTACTGCAGTGCTAGAGCTTCTCACTGATTTCTGTGTGCCTCAAATGAATCTCTGCCCAAGAGATTCACCTCACCATGAGATCTCCTCTGTAACTGGGTTGAAGTAGGACTGTGGGGAGGTTGTTTTGTTCCTGAAAATAAAAGCTGCCCATTCATTATGACCATAAAAGTGGATCCTGCTCCATGTTCTGCTGTTTTCTTCTCTTCTTTACTTTCCAGACCCTCTGCATCCTCCCTCCTCCAAATTTCACCATCCCTAGTGCCAGTGCTGCTCAGTGCTTTCACCTTCATGTGTTTACATCATAAAGACTCTCAGAGAAAAAGGTTTTCTTAAGTAGGAAGCAGAGCTCTGGTTTTATCATAATCATTAATTAAGCAATTTAATTGGTCTGTGCGCTATGAAATTCGAAGACCTTTGGTAGGTCATGCTTAGAATTACATGTCTTTTGTATTAGTGAAGCGATAAAATTCAAATGGAAATGAGAAATGTTTTCTGCTGTTTACATGGAATGTTGAAAAAAGTATGCTAGAATTTTACTGCATTATTAAAGGAAATATGTCAGAGGGACTGTTCTTACTCTGTGCTTTTGAGTTTCAGAAAAACATGAAACATCACATTTTTTCAATGAAAAAAGTAGGCTTAAGGTATAAAAATACTGTTTATTTATGAAAAGTGTATAGTTTTGACCAACCCCAAGCCTCAGTCATGAAAGTGTCCTGCCCCCAGTGGCAGCAGGCTGGGTGTAGCAAATAAATGCACTACAGGGATGGACTCTTACACTCCCCAGGCTCTGGCGTCTGACCTTGCTGCTCGTGTGGAGGGATCTGAAAGGAGAGTGATGGTGTCTGGGCTTCTGTAAGAGATGGTCCGAAGATCCCTCATCTGCCTCACGACCGTTGTCAAGGACAGAGACTGAAAACCCTAAAACCCCAACACAGGAGTTCCGGCCTGGCTGAGGTGGGACGTCTGCCAAGTGTTGCCTGCAGGTGTGTTCGCTGGACCAAAAAACTGGCATGCATTCCCATTGGAACTTGAGCAGAGACAATGGGCAAATCATGGTGGACTGGCTATGCTTGTTGCCGGACCGGTCTGTTTCTGTACTTGTTCTTGTTCTCTCAAAAAGAACCTCGTATCAATCTTCCCACCTTTTGGCCAACTGCCTGTCGCTTTGGAAAGACTATAAAAATACTCCCTAGGTTAACCAAAACTTGAGATCTCCCCACAGAAGAAGACAGATTTATTGGCGGATGACCACAAGGACTTCATCTCTTCTGTTGGTAGCTATTCCCCTCTATTTCTCTCTCTATTCTTTGTCTCTTTCTCTCTCTATTCTTTGTCTCTCTCCTCTATCGCACTACCGTGTTTTGGGCACTCAATAAAGGTGCATTGTTTTGATTTAAACAGTAATTCTCTTGAGTCTTTTGCACTCTGAGATCAATAAACAAACCATCACGACCCCCGCTTGTATTAGCTGATCGTGACAGCTTCCTATCAATTAGAATCAAAGCCACTTAGCCGGCTGAGATGTGCTTCCTCTGAATCCTCATTTTGGGTTTCTGTCATGTTTCTTTAATCTCCTACTCTCCTACAAAGTTACATTTCCATAAAAAAAAAAAATCCATTTTCCCTGTTTATTTTCATTAAGTGGAAAGCCTCCTTAATGATGTGTTTTTGGATTCAGAAGCTCCTCATCTAGGTCAGCATTTTCAGAATGCTGGTTTCCCAGTTGTTATATCGCTATGCCTCAAATCCTTAATTCTAAACAATGAAAGTCTTGGAACAGTTCTTGCTTTCCTTTAATTTCCTTCCTTCTGAGAGCTGAATTTTTCCTCTCATCATGGTCTCCATCCCAGCTTCAACTCATTTATCAATTTATAAGTCTTGCTTCTTCTAGAATAGTTTTTAAGATATGTATTTTTAGATGAGAGCTGTTCCATCTTTCCAAAATGATCACTTCAAGCTCAGTCATTGGAGCTGAGACATACAATATTTAAATTATTATTTATAGTACAGGAACATGTGGAGACTTTCATTAAAGATAAAGCATTAGCCTTGTGCCTTGATGAGTAAAGGCACAGTGAATGATGGTCCCTACTCTGAGCAGTTTGCACTCTTCAAGTTTGCACTCTGGGTGGACTTGCTGGCAGAATTTAAGGAGAAATTTAACCCAAACATGTGTTGGCATCACTCAGGGCTGAATACAGTCCCCGAGTTTTGTCAAAGTTGCCCAGCCCTGCCTGCCCCAGCTCAGGGTGCTGCTGTTTGTGTCTCAGTGCCTGACAGGCAAGAGAGACAGCAGGATGGGGTGAATGTGAGGAACAGGGGAATTGAGAGCTGACAGCAGGATGGGGTGAATTGGAGGAACAGGGGGACTGAGACCTTCTGTGAGATCACAACCACCCATGGGAGATGCCAGGTGAGCACAGCTGGGCACATCTGCAGGGGAGTGCAGCAGAGTGATCCTCTGAGCTCAGCCAGGGACACAGAGCTCCAGGGCACGATGGGGAAATACCTGGACACGTGTACAAACATGGCCAGACAACTGCAGATTCCAGCATTTTTCCAGTCACTGTTAGAGGTCCCTTTTCTCCAGCATGTCCCTAATTCTTTTGATTCCTCAGCTAGTACCAACTCATGATCTGTCAGGCTTCAGCAGAGCCTGGTGCATTTCTGTCCTGAAAGAAACCTTTCTACTTGGATTACCATTTATAGCCCCATTTTTTTTCACTAAGTGGTGTAAATTAGTTCTGTGTGACTTGATGGATTCTTCTCTCCCTCCCCCTTGACAACAGTGATAAAAGATCTGACCCCTTTCTGGATGTTTGCAAAACCAAACATACAAAATCTAATTTGTTTAGGGCTGAACTTTTAATTGCTTCACCATCACAATGTGAAACCGAATGCTTCAGCAATCTTGGGGATTGATTGACTGATTTATAATAAGGGACTTGACCCAAGAGGGGTTATCAGCCTTGGATGTAGTAAAATAAATCTTTCTGGATTTGTCAGGATGTTGGTACAGACTTGTGTGGGGCAAGAATTTGGTATGCAGCTTCTGAACCCTGCTGTGGCTGCTGATTAAATGTCCCAGTGAAATGGTCTTCCAAGCTGCACTTCTTATCAGGGCTGAACACTGCAGCAGAGAAATAAAGCTTAACAACACTGGCCAGGGTTTGCTCTGCTCCCAGGTGTCCGAAAATCAGGCTGTGTTCACTGACCTAACAGGAGGATGAAACCCCTGCAGGTTTGAGGGGCTTTTGGGTTTTGATTGCTAAGAATTAGGATTGCAAAACAAACCCAATTATTATATGCAGAGTATTCCTGGTCTTAAACTACTTCTAATTAATTTAGGGCTTTTTGCCCTGGCCCTCAGATCATAAGGCCTTTTTTAGCCTTTCAGAGGTAGCACCGTTTTAGCCTTCTGCATGTACTGATTAGTATCAAGTTAGAATAATTCTTTTTTCCCCAGAGAAATCCTCTGTTTTACTCATAAATAAAAAAGGAAAGGAAGAAACATTCTTGATGGTATTTTTGCGATTTGACTTTGCCTTTAGAATAGAACTGCACACATACAGCACTTGTCGTCCCTAAAACTTACATTTTGAAAGTTCTTTGAAGATCTAAATTACAGATCTTTCATATGAAAAGTTAAAGAAGGACTCTAAACAAAATAAAATAGAAATGATGACATGAAAGAGCCTTCTTATGGCTTCAATAACAAGTTAAACAGTTTAATATTCCACATACTGCATTAAAAATAACAGCTGGGCTCTGTGGAGATGAATCCCCTAACTCAGCTACACTGGTTCCCACATTACCCAAGGACAGGTTGGTGACTCTCCCTCTCTTGTCACCTCCCTCTGGCCCACAGAAATGCTGAAGGCAGCCAACACCTGACCAGTTTTAGCAGACATCACAAGTACTTTAACAAACAGAATAAAGTGCCATTACAAGCACCACTTCAGTATCCCCAAGTGATAGGCACATTCTGTATTGACAGCCTTCAATTTTAATGAGCTATTGCTGTTTCAGACTGTATTGATTGGCCTTTTTTTTCTCTCCCTCCAATTCAGCAAGAGGAAACAAGAACCAGCATTTCATTAAAAGGAGACTTTGTCCAGTGTTTCATATTTCATGAATACTTGTGAGTGAACACATCCCATAAAATAGCCAATTAATTCAGCCATGCTAAGGCTCAGACTGAAAACTACACCATTGCCTTAACAGAAGCCCAGGGAGGCACAAGGTTTAACATTTCCTACTGCATGAAAAGTTCCCAAACACGATTCTCATCCACATCCCTTGATTCACTTCACTTTCTACCTCTCGGCTCTCCTGACAGCTTCTGCTGTGTTTGTTGTTCTGTGTGACTATTGTACTGTGCTGCTCGCAGCTCAGGGTGTTTCAGATGCAATCCCCATTTTTCTGTGAGTGTTTTTTGTTATTGTTGTTTTTGACAACATCACAGATTCAAGTTAAAAGGGACCAAAAGAGCAGGGGAAGGAGTAACCTTCAATAATGATTTGCAAATGGTGTTAATTTCATAGTGGGATTCTGCTTTTTGATAGGATTTAATGCATAATGAGCTCCTGAGATGTTATTTTTGCTTCAAAGCTTTGCTGAGTACTAGATCCTATTAAATTCTTGCAGTGAACACACCAAAAAAATACTTTGAGCTAATTTTAATAATTTTGAATTGAAGGAATATTTTTATTCCAATTTGAATATTCAAGCTGTTCAAAAGTTAACACATTCTCAAAGTATTCATCAGTCTTTTCTTTCCATAAAATCTTTTTTTAGGCAGCTTGTGGCTTTTGGGGAGGGGGGGAGGATTTTTGTCTCACCTTTGTTTTCAGACCCAATTGAAACAAATTTAGGTATATTTTGCTATTTATTTCTTTTTAAGTGCCTGCATGCTGCAGTCTAATCTCCATTCTTTTTATTGCTGTTTTATAGTCTACCATTATTGTTTGTTTCCTTTGCGTTTCCCTAAAAGAAACAAAATACAAATTTCCCTGCTAGTCCTTTCTTGTGTGGTAGCAGGAGCTGGATTTGTATGCATGTCACACTCAGTAACATGTATTTTGTTGTTAGCAGTGTTGTTATATTACATTAAATCTTAGGGATTCCAACAGAGCCTGGCATCCCAGGCTGCAAAACAACTCGCAGGAGCCCAAACAGCATCAAAATTGACACACATGAGCAAGGAATGTGTGACTGCCATGCTTCAGGAGGAGGCAGAGTGGTTCAGTGCCCTGGTTCAAGCCTTCCCAAAGACCTGCAGTTGGTTCCTGTAACCACAATTCTTTGATTTATCCTCTCAACCTTAATGCTCTCCAAAATCCCAGGGAAGGCTGGAGAGCAGCAGGCAGTGGTGTGACAAGTGAAACACAGCCCTGGAGTTTCTCTGGCACAGCTCTGCTCACTTGAAGCATGGTCCAGAGCACGGACTGGGTGTGCAAGGGTCAGCTGTGCTGAAGGGAAGCCCTGGCTGCACCAGCTGAGCCTGTGACCTGCTGACCACTGTGGCCATGGATGGTGTGGAGAGGTTCTGATCCCACACTTCTGCCTGCAGGGGCTTTGGTGCTGACAGGGCCGAGTGCTGGTGGGGCTGGTGTGTGAAATCCCAGCTTGCCTGGCCTTTCCTTACAGCTGAGTGCAGCCAGACACTCTGGGGACACAGGTGAGGTGTGGCCTTAACTGTGAGGACTGAGGGGTTTTGCTTTGTTGCCCTGGCTGCCCAGGGCCTCTTTATTAGTGCTAAATGAGTGACCCTAACGAGTCCCTTAGTCCTTCCATCTCCATGTCAGGTTTTAGGAATCAGATTGTTAAGAGCTCTGATATGTTTGGGGTGACCTTGAGGAGGCTCTAACTATAACTCAAAATTGCAAATGGTGAATGCAGTAAGCAGATTAAGAGTCTGGCACTCTGGCAAATCTCAAGACCTAGTCTTATGTTGCTATTTTTCCCCTATGGCAAACTTACAGATTTCACAATGACTTTGCTGTAGCAGTGACTTGAAAATTATAGTGAGTGAGTGTTCCCTTTTAAATAATGGATTATGAGGCAAAGAATAATTTTTGCTCAATTTTCACACTAATTCAGTGCCTTGCTTCCAGCAGAAGCACAAAGGACATGAATTCACAGTGGCTTTCTCCTCTTTCAAAGTCATCACATGCTTTTATTGGATGGGACTGTTTGCAATGAAGTCCTGCCATTCACATCTGGTGCCTACTGAAGCATGGGGCTTTGACATCTCCTGGAACATCCTTTGGTTCTTGTCAGCAGTGAAGAGCTCAGCCCCTTCCCAGCCTGCTCAGTGCTGGTCTGAAGGAAACCAGCCCTGCCGTGGACAGAAAGTTACAAACCAACAACCCAGTGACAGCCACCACTCTGCAGCTGCCAGGTGCCTCTTGTTTTTCAGGCCAGTTGAAAAAGCAGGGGAGAGAGAAAGAGAAGGAAACAGAGAAAGACAGACAGCTGAGAAGAAGTGAAACCATAAATGCTATGTCCCAGAGGCATTTATCAGCCCAAATGAAATGGAAAAAGCGAAAGGGAAACACTGCTTTGCTTTTCTCAAAATTGTATTTCCAGTTGAATGAGTTGAAAAGAAAATATCCTTTCCTTTTTCTACGATTTTGAGAGATCTGTTTGCTAAGTCTGCAGGCTTAGTAGGAGAGACAAGGAGTATTTATTTTCTGTATACGTTGGTAATTTATGAGGCTGCTATAAATGCAAAGTTTATGGAAGTAAAATCAGGCCATGAAATAAAAAGGATTTTATTCAAATATCCCAGCTTATTAATTCTTTCTAATTCTTCACAGAGGAGATGAGTGAGTATACACACATGGCTTACTGAATATTAACAGGAAGAAGATCCAGTAAAAGTATCAAATGCAGGTATAATTTAAAATTAGAAAAAGGTGAAAGATAAGTGAACTTTATTAGGGATTGAAATATAATTGAATTTTCCTTTTCCTATTTTGCCATCAAAGATGGCAGAAAGAAGTTTACCATTGTGGGAAAGGGTCCTGCACTGCTAACAAACCTGTGCAAAGTGGCTTTACCTTCCTGTGCAGCAGGGTGTGACTGAAGTTATGTAAATGCAGCTCTTATCTGTGCCACATGAAGGGGTGGATAGCAGATTTAGAGTCTTGAGCAAGAAATAAGATGGCACAATAACTTTCACTGGGATTTAGTGCTCCACCAAGAGCAGAAATGGGGCAAACACATCCTTCTGTATGAATAGCCTTAACTGTCTGTTCCACTGAGTGTCCATGAGTGTGCCTGGCTGTGTGATGTGTTATTGGCCTGCCTTCATCTCCAGAAATGTCCAGGAGGATGAAGGGATGGGGAAAGATCCCATTATGTGATGTGCTGGGAGCTACCCAGGGAGACAGTGGTGCTGCTGGGGTGTCACAGAGTCCCAGGCTAAGGTGCTGGACCTGAGAGCCCCCAAAGCTCTCAGAAACCTCTCATTTCCAATGCTGTTGGGGAGAAAAGAGTCAGCATAGCACAAATCTTCAGCATGTGCTGTTTGCGTGTCAGCAGGCTCTCCCTGGGCACACCACACTTCCCAGGGGCTGCTTTCCCCTGATGCTTGGACCTGGAAAGGGAGAAGACATCAGATGTATTGAATTCTGGAGCAGTCTGTCAGGGGATACTGACCTCACAGAGCAATCATTTGCAGGCCTTCACCAAACCAAGTCCTTGCTATTAGCTAACTTTGGAAAAATGCAAATGTCCCAAGAAACACCTCCTGTCCTGGCAAACCCAGAGGCCCTGCACTGCCTTTTCCCACACTTGACTCTCAAGTTTTGTAACATGAGTGTATTCGGTATTTGGCAGCTGTCTAGGGTGTCTGCCTCCCCCTCAATTGACACTACATACGTGGGGACCAGTGTGCAACCAGAGCCCACATCCTTCATGGAATCTTTACCTGGCTAAATGGAGCTGCTGGCAACATCACTCACCACCCGACTCCCTGGACTAAATGAGATGGGAGGGCAGAAGCTAAGATCTGTTTCCCCCCAATTAAACTGGGGAGGAAATTAAATTAGGGAGGGCTCTGTAGTTGAGGCAAATAGCACAAAATGAGAAAAAGGTCACTGTGGTGGCTCTGAGTGGAGGGATCAGCCTTCTTTGCATCTTGTCATCTCCTGACCTTGCGTGTCCATCTGAGCCACCCCTCTCTGAGGGGTTGAGCTGTGATCACCAGGGCCCTGCCAGTGCAGCTGAGGCAGAACTCCCACTAAAGCTCTGGTGATGGCAGAGGAGCAGCTCTGCTCCCAGAGTGGCAGCTGGTGGGATGACACAGAGCAGCTTCACAGGGCAGGAGGGACTGGAAGTCTGCTGAAACTGTGGGGCAGAGGGGTTTGAAGTGAGACTGGCTCTGGAGTTGCTAGTCCAGTGGCACTCCATGGAGGGCTAGGCTGGGGCTGTGATGGCAAGATGAGATGAGCTGCACTTCACACAGTGCAGGAGTGCAGGAGCAGTGTTGCAGTTAGAGGAACTTTGGTGTCTTTTTTTGGAATGCTTTTGATAGTCGACATGGCATCTGACCTGCATTTGTAATCTGATGGCTCAGGGATCTCCAGCTATAATATTGGCCATCAGTCACTACTCTCATATACAGAACTAATGCCAGGCTCAGAAAAGCCTCAGAGAAAGCTGGCTGTTTCTGAGAAGCAATTCCCATTGTTGCATTTGCTAAAACTTCTGGGCCCCTGAGGTATACAAGGGAGTGTCTGAGTTGTAAATATCAAAAGAAATTAATTATTCTATATTATAATTGTCTTTTTTAATTAGCTGAATAATTGGAATTTTTCTTGCGTTACAATGCAGGTTTTCACATAGCCATATAATCTGAAGCTTGAGGGATTTACCTGAGAAATTTCTCACATCCACAATTGTCTTTTTGTAATATAAAGTAGTAAATAAGAGTTCTAAGGTGGCTGCAAGAAAGGCAGCTCTCTTTAAAAGAAGTCTGTCAAGCCAAACTAGTCCCTCAAAATGTATGTTTTGTAAAAGCCTTCAGAAAATGTTGGGTCAAAGTGTTTTAGTGTTATTGTGAGGAAATCAATATTTCCCTGCAGTCTTTGCAGCCCCCAAATTGTAGCATGTTGTTTGTGCAGAAGAAGCTGAAAGCAAAACTGTCTAAAAATGAGAGTGAAGCAAACTGACCTGTTTCTATAATTCGCCCTAAAAGTCCCCGAGGTAAACAAAACAATACACTTGAGCTGTCAAAACTGAAATATTCTCCTAATGCAAACAGCTGAATTGGAGGATGTTGGTGACATTCTGGAAGGGGTTTTTTGTTTTCTTTCAGTCTTTGTCCTTCTTCCCTCCCCTTTCCCATCTCCCTGTTCCTCATGTACTGTGCCATGCAGCAGATCTTCCAGGCTTTGTCCTCCAGCAGGAGCACCAGGGAAGTGGTGCAAGATCCCCATGTGCTTCAACACTGAAATCAGTGAATTGCCTGCCAGTTCCACACCACTGGAGAAGAGAGAACCTTTTCCCACTGCTCTGACATGTCAGCAGTCAGAGCATCAGACAGAGGTGGGGCAGCAGTTCCATATGATGGAGGCGTTTGGGACCCTGGAGCTAGCAGAGATGCAAACAGCACTCCCAGGTGTTCCTGAGCCCTGCTGTGACCTCTCTCATGTGACATGGGCGTGGCTTAAGGGCTCTGTAGGGTTAGTATTTGGACAGGTGATGCCAGGAGGAACAGTTTATTATCTGGGAACTGTGGCTATAGGTGGGTATTCTCTGTTGCTGAAACTGAGTTCGGAAAGGAACCATGTTGATTTGTTGAGTTTGGCTGAGACCTGTCAACAAAATTAAAAGGGAGAGTCTGGGAGACACATAGCTTGCTCAGACACATCAGTGTGGATGCAGCAGCTTTACAATCTTGTGTGTTCACCTGTCTCAGACAGAAAAAAAAAGATGAAGCCAGTTTGTTTCTGAGAACAGGAGATCAGGAGAGCAAAGGACCAGAGGAAAGCAAATGCTGTGCTGACTGGCAAAGAGACTGCTCTCTTTGTGTTTTGTGCTTGACTGAAACATGCTCACAGGATTTTTTTCCCTCTAATCTGGAAATAATTCTGATTTATTTTAAGCCTTCTGTTAAGAGTCACACAGCAGTGGCTGGCTGGCGGCAGGTGGGTGCGAGCGTGCGGACACCTGAGTGTGCTTCCAAGGGGCTGCTGCCTTCTTCAGTTGACACTGCAGTCAATTATTGTGTTTTCAACTATATATAAAAGGCAATGATGGAGGTTTTCAGCTTTTATAGCACCACAAATCACAGAGTCCTTCACTATACACACAGCATTGCTGCCACAGTGTAGCATGGGAGATCACGGCCTCCCCATGCAGGCTTGCAGAGGGAGCAGTGCCATCAGGGACCCCCAAACTGCAAAAGGGAGACTATGGGCAGGGCAAACCTTCATAGGCAGATGCTCCTCTGCATGGTCCTTCAGCCACCAGCCCCTGGCTGACAGGCAGGGACAGCCAGTGTGATCCCTGGGATCAGGGAAGGGCAGGAAGATCTGTTTTCCATGTGCTTCACATGGTCGACAGCACGTCTGTGAAGGAGCTGTGAAGTTTGTGTGGGCAAGGAAGGGTTAGGGTGAGGACACCATTCATGAGAAGGGCCATGGCACAGAGAGTGACGTTGGCTGCAGCACTTGTGTGGATGTTCAGTCACACAGCCTCTTGCCAGCTCAAAGTTACTGAGTAGTTCTGAAGCGAGTAGGCTGGGAAACTGTTGGGAACTGGCATCTGTTTCACAGAATGATAATTTCATTGTACATAATATCATAACATCATTATATTTGCAAAGTTAGCCCTGGAAAAAAAGGGCTTGGACTGGCGGATCAGGAGTGTTTGCTTTTGAAACCAGCCAATATAAAGAAAAAAACAAGGCTGTAACAGAGCATGAACAATCCTCCTCAGTAGCCAGAAGATGCCACCTACCATCCAGGGATCTGAAAAGGACTCACCACTGGCAGGCTTGGTCTTGACTTCAGCATTTGGGTACCTTAATGCACATTTAAATGCCCCAAAATGGTCTGGTGCAAGGGCAGCATTAGCACTTGTCAGCTTCTCCAGTTTCCTTGAGTAGAAGAGATATTAGCCAAGCCATTTTTATTCTGCTCTGCTGGCAGGGAAGGGAGTGTCTGAATGCATCACAGTCTGTTTCACCTGTGGCAGATTGGTGGTAACCCAGCAGTCAGGTCCAGGAGAGTGAGGCTGTGAGAGGCTGAGCAGGCAGGAGCAGAAATCAAATCATTGCCACATAGAGTGAACAAGAACACTTGAATTCTGGGACTCCAGTGAGAAAGCAAGTGAGAAAAATAAACAGAAGCTGTCAGCTAAACTGGATATATTGACTGCAGTACAAACTGGAGGAGGAGAAGTGATCCTGGTGACTGGGATGGAGATATTTGGAATGGTCCTGTTTCACTCAGAACACACCCTGGACCCCTGTGCTCCTTTGCATGGTAAGCATACAGGCAAGGAGGATCCCCCCATGGTAAAAAAGCTGTTAGTTCAGGGACACAGGGGCCAGTGGGACAGAGAGACCACTGAGAGACTCAGTTAACTGGAGCTGGTTACCAGGGAAGGCTGGTTTTGAGCCTAAACTAAAAAAAAAAAAAAAGAAAAACCCCATTCCTAGAAAATGGCTCCTGGTGTATCTGCTGCACTGCTGCTGGGGGATAATGAACTGGCACTCAGAATTTGCTGGATGTTAGGCATGACCTTGGGACCTGGGAATGCTGCTAACATAAATTAGGGGCAGGAGTAGAAGGATTCTCTGGAAAGAAAAGGAACTTAGAAGTTCTTAGGCAAAGCAATTGGTACCAGCAATAACTGCTTTCATGGATCAGGGTCCAGAGGACAAACAAACCCAAAGCTGTGGAGGAGTAGAGGGACCTTGATTGCCCTGCAGTTTGTGGCTCTCTGCCTGCAGGAAGGCAGAGGGTATCCTGTCTGGAGTGGACAAATCTTGGAAATGGCATTTGAAGTAGACGTGAAATAGGGTTTGGAGGGAACTAGAGCCTGGAAGAAGATCTGTCTAGATGGAATATAAAATCCATTAGTGTCTTAATGCATAAATTGGCAGAACTGTACAACAGCAATGAAAAACAAGCTACTGGGAACCCAAACTGTTATTAGATTCTGGTGCTTCAGTGACAATTGAAATTAGTATTCTACAAAAGCGAGAGTGCCCATAAGGTGCTGCAACAGACACAAATGTACAGAGGTCTCCTCTGGTGCAGGGAGAGTCTCAGCTCTGCCCACACTCACTCCAGTGCAAACTGCTTACTGGAGAGTGTGCTTGAGGGTTTTTGTATTCAGCATCATGTACAGGATAAAAAATGGGCTTTTCAGCAGCCCATTTCTTAAACAATGTTGGGGTGCGTATCTCTTTGGTCAGCCCGGTGTTCGGCTGGACCACCCGGTAGCTCTGATACGCCACAACAGAACCGATTTGTGAGTTCTTGGCTCTGCAGCACCTCGACTGTCGCTGTCACGGCCGTGGTATAAATGAAAGAGGGGACTCTCGGAGGTTCGGGGAACAGAGGTTTATTCAGGGGTCACAGGGGAACCCCTTACCTCAGGCCCGGTGCCTCAGGAGAGACCTCGGACCTGGGCTGCAGGGGGGTTTTGTCCAGGACAAGTTCAAGGGGTGGGTACAAACTATGAACCAATAAAACAAAGCAAAGCAACAAATGCCAACTGAATTACCTAACTACTAACAAATCAAAGGTAATTTGGGGAGGGGTCTCTGGGGAATCTGCCAACTGCTGGCCAAATCTCCTCAAAGGTTCTGGACCTTGGAGATAAGGACTCAGTGATGGACAGAGGGAAAAAGGATACATTGGAGAGGATGGGCAGGGATCATCATGGGGAAAGGACCAATAGGAAACAGTCTCTGGGCAAAGACCAGAGAGGCATAAAAACCCTTATCAACTTATGATAAGAGAAAATTCCAAGACAAGGGGCCCATATAGGGTAACTAAAACTATACTAAACTTATAGTAAAACTTTTAAAACAAAATCTTGCAACCCCACAAAACAAAATAGGTGAGTTTAGATTTAACTAACTGTGCAAGGATAATACAGAAATGGAAAGACTCATAGTTACCTTACCTACAAAATGTTTTCCTGTAAAGGCTCCTGAAATAGTCAGAAGAGCTCAGGATGAGGGTCAGTTACCTTTTTGCAAGTATAAGTTTGAGATAAGTTGGAGTATGGGAAGATTAACGCCTTTGCTTTAATAGCAGGGCTTGATCCAAGACTGCAGAAATGCTATAAGTACCCAAGCAAGCCCAGAAAGCCTGGTGGATCAAGGAGTGCCAGTGCAATGACCCAATGTGTGTAATTCCCCTGTGGGGATGGTATTAAAGGGAAATAGAAAGATGCATGACTGCGGATTTCAGAGCATTCAATGCTGTAACTCTGCAAACATCACCTCTTCTTGTTAAAATGTCAGAAATTACGGCTGCAGTAGTACAAGGAGCTAAGTGTTTTTTGGCCATAGATCTAGCAAATGTATTTTTCTTTAGTTCTTTAGCAGAGAAATGTTGGTAAAAGTTTGGGGTTTACAGTTCAGGAGGGGAAAAAAATATTTCACTTGAGTTTCTCAAGGATTTCACAAGCTCCTGTGATCTATCACATACACATCACCCAAATGTGGGAGAAATTAGCCTGCAGGTCCAGGAAGTGTGTGACATCAGATGTGGCTCACACCTGAACTGGGTAGATCCTGAAGAACAAGCATGTCAGCAGACTGGAAGATTTGGCTGCAATCCAGGAGGAAGGATTGAAAGTCAACAGACAAAAGGTTCAATTAGTGCAACAAGAGGTAAAATACTTAGGAGCAATACGAGGTATTGAAGGCCAGGCTCCTGATAAACAGTGTGGAATTAATTCCAAAGCTGCCCAGCCCCACTGGTCTGCCTAGCTAAGAGCACTGTACAGCACATTTAATTGTATGCAGGATTTTATTCTGATGTTCGCTGAAGCGAGTCATCCTCCAGCTAAGCTTTTAGAGAAAACCAGGCAATGGGAGCAGGGTGCAGGAAAGCAGGCAGCTCAGTCAAGCTGAAGCCAGCCTAGCCCAAGCTGCAATGCTGGGCTGGCTAGACCCAGGAAGCCTCCTCATGCATGGTTTGCCTCTGTCAGCCAGGAAAAAAAGTGACAATTTGGCACAAAAAGAAAGATACCATGTTCCAGGCTATTGTCTGTGCATCTAAAATCCTATTGACACTGCAACTCCTTGTGAAAAGGAATGAGTATATTTAGTCTGGAAATCAGAAAAATTGGATTATCCTGTTGGAGGGAGTCCAATGACACAACACCCTAGTCATGCTTCCTCGAAATACAATGTGTTCAATACAGCACAGGATGGTGCCTATCGAGCTCTGGGTTGGCAGCACAGCCCTTGATGTGGGTGACTGGGAAAGTGAGATCTGGAACAGGACACGAGGCAGGAGCATCTCTGTGCTCCAGTGGTGCAGGGTGCTGAACATGAGTCAGATATTGCAGCCTCCTGATGTGCAGTGGCCTGTGCAGGTTTAATTGCCTCTGTCAGAATACATCCGCATAAACCAGAAATGTGCTTTACAGGTGGCTCAGGTTGGTGCAGAGCAAAGCTGGCACAAGATGTGCTCCAGTGCATGCAAGAGAGGAGCAGGAGGCAGCGGGGCAGGGCTCACCTCGCTCACTACAAGTGGCAGGAATCCCACAGGCATTGTCAGGTGTGCTTCCCCACCGGCTGAGCAAACGAGGAGGAAGCATTTCATTTTGCTGAACAAGTTTTTTGCCCATCTAGTTGCAAAGCAGCAACTGCACAGAGCAGAGCAGAATGCCCACAAACCTCAGGATGTGAAGAATTTAGCTTCTAAAGGAAGCTTTAAGGAAGTTAGTACGGGTGAATGGCAAAAAAGTAGGATGTGGTGTTTCCATCTAAATGACTCCACAAACAGCTACAGTCAGCCATGATTCTATTCCTTTTAAGACCTTGACATGAAGTGAGATATGACTCTGAGAGAACTGGTGGTTAAAAACTTCCTTATCAGATGAATAGCAACTGAAGGGTCTCAGATTAATGAATGAAAGGATCTGACAAACGACTGCAGGATAATCAACAAATAGCTGAGAAATTAGGGCAAAATGTTTATAGAATAGATAAAAGGCAGAAAATGGTAAATAACCAACATGAAGAATGGTGAGTGGGGTTCAGGTAGTACATCATGGGCTCTCAGCAAAGAGCACACCTAGGGCTGTGAGTGGGATGGATCTGGCACTAGCATAAAGGCATTTCCATTGTTTATTAGTTCAAGTAAGATCTGACAATGTTAGGCAGCTTCATCAATCACAGCCAAAGCTTTGGAAAGGGGAAAAACACTAAGCCATGAGAAAAGTCGTCTTTACTTTCCAGGTGACAGAAAGGAGCGAGTGTTAGCCATCACCAGAGCTGGATCAGCACAGAAACATGGATCTGCTGTGATGGGTAAGAACAGCTGTATTGTACATGAATTTTACTGAAGCTGGGCACATGGTCGAGTGTTGTTGGGGTCTTTTTGTTCTGTCCACTGTGCCGGTCTGCATGCAGTGTGGTGTTGCCTGTGTTCCACACTGGAACTGTCAGGGATGTTCCCTGAGATACCCACATCCTCTCCTCTTGGGTTGCACCGTCTGTCAGAGCACAGCCCCTCCTGTGGGCAGGGTGGGTGGTCAGTGGGATAAAAGCAGTTTGCAGGCCTTGGTGCAGTAGGTGCTGGGCAGCAGCATGGGCTGGGGTGAAGCTCTCTCATTTCTGAGGTGTCCAAGCTCCTCATGGCTGGATATGTACAGGGATGGATTAAAGCTGCATCAGCCCCACTTTCCCAGAGCCAGTCGTGCTTTGCTGTGGCTGGAAGAAAAACACCATCTCGCCCAACAGTTTGAAAGCCCTTGTTTTATTTCCTTTTCTCTTCCCTCCATTTCACAGTCCCATCCACTTTAATTTAAAAGTATTGTGTTCCCCCTTTCCTGAGAGGCCAGCTTGTGTCTAACAAGCAGTGTAGACACAGCCATGCACTATTGTTCCTGTCACCTCTAATCACACAGCCATCACCATCATGCTAAATCCCTTCCTCCCATCTGCATTCCTCTAGATCACACCACATCCTCCCTCAGCCCTCCTTTGGTTCTCCATATTCGGCCCTCCCCAGCCTGAGCAAGCAATCCAGCAGCTGAAAAGGGGAAAAACTGCCTTGTTATGGTGGAGGGTCTTTTTCCTGTCAGAGGAACTTGTTTCTTCTGCCATGAGCTAGGATCTCTTGAGAGAAAGCAAGCTAAAAACACCTTTGAGCAGCCTCTTCTGTTCTGCCCTCCTGGTGCCAGTTGAAAATGAGAAGAAAAGGGCAGGGGGGAAGATTAAAAAAAAAATAAAGAAAATAAAAAGATCTTCAAAGAGGAAGGCTCTTCCAGAGCCCAAACAATCAATGGGACAATAGGAGATGAGGATTGCAGCTCTGCGCTCTGCTCCCGCCAGACAGGGAAGCCCTCGGTGCTGGGCTCTGAATGTGGCCTGGGTGATGAGCTGAAAAGCTCCCTGCTCACGCTGCAAAGACTGGGCAGAGAGCAGAGGTAAAAACAACTGGGACCTGGCCTTCTAATCAGACCCACGCTGAGAGCTCATGGCATTAACCCAGAGCTGGTGACACTGAGGCAGGAGGCTGGCGTGACCCCAAGCCCATCCAGCGCTGGCTCACACTGCCCCATACTGCATGTTCCATTTAATAAACCCCATTGATATCTTTAATAAAGACACCTCACACTTCCACAGTTTCAAGTGTGACCTCTTTCTGTTTGCTACCAAAAACACAAAGTAAGAGAATCAAGGATCATTAGCTGACGAGGCAAAACTGCCCCTTCCTTTGCTCTTCTATTTTTCTTGTGAATATCAGCTGCTTGGGAGGCAGTGGTTGTTTGTAATCCTTCCTGTGTCCAGGACATGCTTCTGTGGAGCTTGGGAACAAATGATAACAGAATTGCCTGCAGTTTGGGCAGCTCCAGTCCTGCTCCTGCTGCAGACTCCTCATGCCATAACTTCTTTCCTGCCCAGAGGCTGAGTCAATGGGCCCCAAAGAATCTGTAGGGTCTGGGTAATGTTGTCAGCCCATCTCTTCCCAAATTTTTGGCAAGGAAGAAGGATTTGCAGACACCAGAGACCAGAAGAAATCCATTACCACCCCTCAGTGAACCTCTTGAGGGTCCCTGGCTGTGCTGCATGAACCAGGGGACTTTGGCTTCTGGAAAAGGTCATCTGCCTCAGCAGGGAAGAAAAAAGATGAATCTGTACTGTTGGGAACAATGAAAGTTTACAGGAAAGTTTCACAGATATGAATGTTTAGCAGAAGGTTCTCTGAATGTAGAACCTGAAAGTGGAATAGAGATAGAAGCAAGTTTTGATATAGAAGAATAAAAGATGTCTAAATTAAGGATTGCTGAGCCAGTTGTTAATGGACAACTAAAAAGGCAAAGGTTATGTTGAGTTGGAAAGAGGTTTTATGGCTAGAGCAAAGGATATGTTGACCACAAACAAAGATGTTTTCAGCAAGCAGAAAGAGGTCTCAAGAAAAGCAAAAGATACCATAGGCAAACAAAAATGTTTTTTGCCAAGTAGAAAAAAGGTCTAAGAATTTTCCACTGCAAGAAAACTGAAAAACAACTTTAAGCTTAAAATGTAACATACTAACTCGATGTGATTGGATAGTACTAACCATAATATGGTAATGATAGTAGTTATGATAGGCTAAAGGTAATGGTAAAGGTATTGTGTATGATGCTGATTGGTTTTGATGTATTAAGATGCTCAGTAAAGAAAACTATATAATGCATTGTAACCAGAACTAAAGTGGCTTCAGGCATGCCAAAGCTGTAGCTGGCAGCTTTAGGTGTGGCTCTGTCACCCACGACCCAGGACTGCTGTAACATCTTTGATACAATAAACAGCATTTTGAAGAGCCGCCTGTTGTCCCAACATCCTTCATTGACGCATCTTCTACATTGTACCTCTGTAATTTTTTTTCTAGGCAGACTGAAGAAAACTTGATAGAAAAAAAGTATGGTTTAAAACCTAAAGAGTCAAGGGTCCATTTGGTAGGTTTTCTTTTAAGTTTTGAGCTTTCTGAGGGTTATTTTATTATTATTTTATTTGGTGATTGGATTTTTTTTTTTTTTTTGCATTAGAAATAGTGTCAGTTGCCAAACATGACTCCAGATTGATTTGGTTTTTTATGTCTAGCTTTCAGCATCCTCAAAGGCATCTAATTGTTTGGGACATGCTGAGTATCTGCACTTACAGAAATCAAGCCTCGAGTAGAACTTCCCTGAAAGCCAGGCACTGGGAAGCCAAGATTAGTTTTCAGAAAGTAGAGTGATTTTCATTTTTTGGTTTCTCAAGGACTCTTTCAAGGGCCAAGCAGATGGCTGGGAGATCTACAGAATGGAAACCTGCAGCTCTAATGGGGAGACAGAAGTGTGTGTGGAGGGGGATGTTTGTTTGGGGTATCTTTTAGCTAAATTGCCTTTTAGTTTGACAGCAATTTACACTACTTATGCAGCTGGAATGTCAGTGCATTTTTTTTTTTTTTTGTGTGTGGACTCTCCCTTTTCAACAAAGGACTGAGAAAATTGCCACACTAATTCTAGGAGCTTCCCAGCAGCTCTGAGGCATAACCAGAAGAGCAATTTCCAACTTAAAAATATGAAGGCAAACAACAGAAGAAAAGCACAGCTCAGTTCTGAAAGCAGCTCTGGCTCCATTCTCAGGGAGTTTTCATGGAGACATGGGTATGTGTTGAAGACCAAGCTGGCCTCAGCTGGTTTTTCAGGAGCACTGGGAGCTGTGTTGGCCTTTTGGCAGTGGTGACCTGCCTGGAAGAGGCTCCTTGTCCCTGAGGTGTGAGAGCTATGGCAGAGGGAGGCAGTGGCAGCACAGGTGTCCCCATGTCCCCAGCCCTGAGGGCCTGACAGACCTTCCATGTGTTTGTACCTTGCTAAATTCAGGCTAATATCTTACTTTTCCATCCTCTCCACATCATTCCCAGGATGATTCACTGGAGCCTGCCTGGACATATCCCTGTGTGAGGAACCTGGTGAGGAACCCACTCATGTGAGGCCAGAGAACATCCAGGATTCCCCAAAGGAGGCACAGGAATCCCTGCAGAGCTCCTGCAAAGAGCCTTTGTACCCTGCTAAGGGCACACAAAGCTCAGAGCTGGAGAATTAACTCCTCTCTCACCATCTGGGCTGACCAAATTGCCTTGTGGCATAAAGAAACAGTGCTGATCTTGCACCTGCATGGGGAAACTGAGTCACAGGGTTGGGATGGTGCCTTCCTTGGGGAGCTCCATGAATTCCCTGGGATCCTGAGTCCACTGAGCATGGATTTCACTGGAACAGTGCACAGACACCCCCTCATGTTTGCATGTATTTGCTATATGGCTGTCCCACTAGCCTGTCATAGCCATTACTAAAATATGCTTATCTCATATATGCAAATAGCAGGATATTTATAAGATTCTTTGAAATTTTCATAATTGTGCTGTAAAAAAAAAAATCTCTCTGCTTATCTCACAAAGTGTTGTAACCACACTGTTACTTTTACTGAAATCCAAAAATCACTCAGCAAAATAAGAATAGTTAGAAAACTGTCAGGTTTTTATATTTTTGAAATAGAAGGGAAAGTGAGCAAACCAGGCTTTATTATTTTAAATTAGAAACTTTAATGTTCACCAAAAAGGATATAAACTGTAAATGTATTTTAGCAGTTCCTAGAGAAAAAGAGAGGCTTTAATAATAACACTGTGTGCTCCTATATCATTTTCATTAGAAAAATCTTGGAGCACTTTCAGCTTATTAAAGAATGGAATGCCTCAGAAGGCTCTCGGGAGGTACTATAGAAAAGTAAAGTAACAAATATAAATCTACATTATTCTCCATCCTGTGATTACCTGGAACTTCCTGGCCATCCTTGAGATGCTCAGCTCCCTGTCACACCTGGCAGGGACAGGAGCTGCCCATGGCACTGTCGGGGGCCCCACTGCTCCAAGTTGCTCATTTTGTGGGTGAGTGAACCAACACATGGAAGGATTGTCCCAAATCTTGTGTGCTGCCCCGTGGGGACACAGCAGGAGCTCTGCAGGGATTCCTGTGCCTCCTTTGGGGAATCCTGGATGTTCTCTGGCCTCACATGAGTGGGTTCCTCACCAGGTTCCTCACACAGGGATATGTCCAGGCAGGCTCCAGTGAATCATCCTGGGAATGATGTGGAAAAGACAGAAAAATAAGATATTAGCCTAAATTTAGCAAGAATCATAAAATGTTCACTGGAACAACAAAAGGAGGAAGAGAGTCTGTAAAGGTAGGGGGTATTCCCTGGTCTGATTAAGAAAATATTATTAAAAACACCCCGGTGTTTAATTTCCAGAAATACAATAGACAAGTGAGTGCCCAGAAGAGAAACAGCATGTTAACATATCTTAGATAAACAGGAGCCAAGTTGTTAGCCTGACAGAAAAATGAGAGGGCCAATCAATGCAATGGGGGAGAATAATAAATTAAAAACCAGATGGTTCAAAAATGTGATTGCATCTTCAGCTTCAGAAGTAAGAAAGAAGGGGAATACATATGTATTGCAGGCAGGCCAGGAACACAAAAGCTTGGAAAAAATACAAGAACAGGAGAGGCAGGCTCATCATAATGAAATTAATTAAAGGAGCAAGACCTCAAGTTATTTTAGGTCCCAGTGGTAGAAACACCAGAATTCCAAGGTCCATTCTTCATTTATACATAAAGTTTCCTATTTCATCCATGCTCAAAAAAGGACCTCTTCTTTTCTGATCTAGATAGTGAGTCAAGGCAGATGGGAATTATTCTGAGCTTGGAGAAAACAAAGAAGCACAAATTAATGGCTTACTGGCAGAAAGGCAGTTTAAAGCACTTTGCCAAAGCACATTTTATTCCTACCCTTATCCTACATAGATATTTTTTCCTTTAATTCTGTTCAGCACAGAAATGCATGACTAAGCAGAAATACATATCTGCATTGTGCATAGGCTGGAGGGGGCATTAAAACAAGCAAAAAGCAGACAAAAGGAAGGGGGGAAGTCTGTAATGGCTAGTGCAATGACAACTTGCTGCATGTCATTCAGCACACAGAAAATAGAACAACCCATCTTGCCAGCTTGAACTCATCTCATCCCATCATTTCTGTGTGGGTTTATATGCATCTGCCTACATTCTGTCACACATATATGGACATATGTATATGCACAGCCATCTCTGTTCCACATGCAGAAGCACTGATTGGGTGTGGAGGAGTCTGCAAGGCCATGGGGACCTTGGCCAAAATCCCACTTCTGCCATAATACGAAGTTTTGACTGTGGCTTCAGAAGTGGCAGGGTTTTACTCCAGCTTCCTTTGCAGCAGTAAAGCTTTAAATCTGCAGCAAGGGTCTCCGTGCCCAGGATTATATTCAACCCTTTCTCTGAGAAGTCTGGAATTTTTTTAACTTTGCAAATTCATCATGCATAAACAATTTAAGTTATGATACCGACAATATTTCAGTCTTAATTTGGGAAGATGATAGAGGCAGAAACTCAAACTGCACTTGTGTTTGAATAGTGTTGATTTGTTCATAACTATTAATTTTCAAGACCTCAATTTGATATCCCTTGGGAACAGATTCCCTCTGTACTTAGGATGTTAGAAAGAGGAGATCAGGAGGTGGAGGTTCAGTTCTTGTTATAATATTTTCAGCTGCTTTCTTAACTTCCTGTCACCTCTTTTCCCCTTGTGTAAAATTAGGATAATGACATTTCTTCATATGGCAGTAGCTTAAAGCGTTCATGTCTAAAATGCTCAGGTGGAAGGTGTTATACACTTCAGAGATTCTTGTTTATTACCACGATTGCTATTACTGATATTTCTGAGAGTTTCACTCTCACATATGTAATAAGGGCAAAATATTATGAACATTTTGCCTGATTTTGAACTTAAACCAAATTTTATTCTGAATTACTTCATTTGAAAAGAATTATTCCTGAACTACATCAACTGGGGACCAGCTGCTGACCCCAAGTGTTTAAGAACTACAGATAATCACTGATGAAAAGAGACAAAAATACATTTTATCTAAGAAGTATCTAATGTTGTGATAGAAACTGAAATTAAAGTATAATCCAGAGAGAGAGAGAGAGAGAGAGGGAGAGAGAGTATTCTTTAATTAAAATCAGCTACCTCAAAAGATGGATTTTCTCAGGAGTGAAATTTGCACTGTGCTGAAGGCTTTCCATTTAAATCCTTGATGATGCAAGTAAAAATAATTCTCAGGGAGTAATATTGGCATTAGCAGATAGCCACATGCCACT
>JANPWX010018322.1:0-11095 GCA_024734555.1 Trochalopteron elliotii | reverse complement strand
GAGAGAAGAGAGAAGAGAGAAGAGAGAAGAGAGAAGAGAGAAGAGAGCCTTAAACTCAGCACAAAGCTCTCCTCCCTGGGGCTGATCTGGGCAGAGGCAGCCTCACAGTGTCCTGCCTTGCACCATTCCACGCCCTGACCCAAGGAGGGGCCTGGATCAGGATGGTCCTGGGGGTCCCCAGAGTGGGGAAAGCTGGTTTGAACCCCAGGGAGAGGCAGAGGGATGCTCAGGAGCTCCAGGTGCACCTTCAGGCCCCTGGAAATGGGCTCCAGCCATGTGGCTGAGTGTCCATAACTGCAAAACCACCCTGAGGATGGTTTCAATGGAATGCCCTGTAGAGAACCAGCAGCAGCAGCAGCAAAGGTGAGGCAGCACCAGCCAAACATCCCTTCTGAGCCAGTGTGCAGAAAGTCATTTAACATAAAATCTCTAACTCCCAGGCAGAAGCAGCAGCCACAGCACCCCTAATCTATGTCCCCTGAGTGTCTCACCAGTATCAGTCACAGCAGTAGCAACAACAGCAGCATTGGTGTTTTCATGAGCCTCTAACACCCTCAAAGTAGTGCATTTTATTCTATTTTTGGCCAATCAGGTACCTACACGAATTTTCTACGTCCTTGCTGGACCAATCCTAAGTTAAGATTTATGAACAACAATATTCACAATTTCTTACACAAATTCCACACATATAGCTCTATCTGTTCTATCTAGGAATGTTTAGCAGGGCTACATTATTTTATTATGACTAGAATTTGACTAACTTTGCAAAAGGCAATGTTACTGAACTTTAAACTGGGCTTTAGGGCTTCTCTTACTAACTGATACAGGCTCTTATTTGTTTAAGGCACTTAAAAATCCTCTATTTATTTGAAACTAAACTTGCATTTCTACTTTATGTCTGGGTGGATTTATGTATTTTAGATTTTCTGAAGGTTCTAATTCAATCCTCACATTTCTGGCACTCCTGGGGCTGTGTGGATCTGGCCCAGGGGGACTCATATTCCAGCAGTGCTGCTCTCCATGCTCTGGGGTGGACACAGCACATCCCAACCCTCCCCCTGCACAGCCCCAAAGCCTGGAAGGACCTTGCCAGGCTCTACCCAGCCTACACCTGGGGTTACAGGGAGGAATTCCCAAATCCTGATCACAATCCCTGCTAAAATCACCTTTGGGGTGTTTGCTGACCTTCCCAGCACTTTGCTGGAACGTGTCCTTGTCCCCAGTCCCTCTCCAGCTCTCCTGGAGCCCCTTCAGGCCCTGCCAGGGGCTCTGAGCTCTCCCTGGAGCCTTCTCCTCTCCAGGGGAACATTCCCAGCTCTCCCAGCCTGGCTCCAGAGCAGAGGGGCTCCACTGGAGATCTCCCTGGTCTCCACTGGACTCTCTCCAGCAGCTCCATGTCCTCCCCGTGCTGAGAACCCCAGACCTGGGCACTCAAGTTGATCAATTACCCATTAAAAAAAAAATCTATAAAATACCTATTAAATGGTTGGGCTTGATGGTCTTGGAAGTCTTTTCCAAGCTAGATGGCTCTGTGATTATTCCCTTATTCAGCAGCACACACAGCAATGCAGAGCAGGATTGACAAGAGACACTTTATCCCATTTCTGTGTTTCCTGGAGCTGTGGGCAGGGCAGAGCCCACAGCTGATGCTGCAGAGATCCAATATCCCCAGTGTTATAAAAACATATTATATGATTGGCTTTTTGCAGATATTAAAGTGAATACTGTGTGTGTTATGTTGGAGAGTCATGCTGTATTAATATTGTCTCTTTTAGTCGTGTGATAAATACAGTTTTTAGGCTATATCATAATATTAAAATAGAAACTATGTGATGAAAGATGATTTTTGTAACCGGCTTGATGATGCTGTTTCACACCACAACGACACAGACTCTGAGATTCAGAAGGCTGGAAATGACTCCTTCATTTTTGGGATGTGTCTCCCTTTTGTACCATTTTACACAGCCCAATTGGATTGGTGACACAAAGACAAACCTCTTCACTCACATTGCTCAGAGCAGAGGGACATCAAGAAGAAGTCCCTCCTAGGGAAAGGAATGAATAACAAAGTTCCAGTTACAAAAACATTTCTCCTGTTTACAGAAAATTCCCTGGGAAGAGAATTTCAGAAAACCAAAACACCTCAGGCATGGAACCAGGGTTACAGCTCAAGGAGTGGGAAAGACAATAAAGAAAGTCTTCACATTATCCTATCTGTATAGAGATAACAGCAACAGACACCAAAACCCCAAAGGAAGAATTTATTGCCTCCCTTATCGGGGAGTTTGAGACTCTGTGGAGCCACAGGAGGATCGATTTGCAGGATGGACTGGTGGGGAGGGAGCTGAAATTCAGCAGAAATACCCCGAGTCAAAAGGAATGTTTGAATCATGTTTGGGATTCATGAATATGCAACAGCCATTGCTTTTAAAGGAAGGTCCTTTGTCAGCAAGGTGTGCCCTGTGGTGGAATGCCAGGCACCCAGACTTCTGCAAACTTTTGCTTTTTCATGTCTCTTATTGTGTAAAATATTTTTCTTAATTTTATTATTAACAATTAATTAATTATTAATTAATTAATAATAAAAACCAATTTTATTCTTATTAAACTTTTAAATTTTTGACAAAAGTGAGCCACGTTTTTCACGACAGGAATGGGCTGCCAGGTCTGTGATCAGCTGCTCAGGGATGGACGAGCTGCCCACCCTGGCTCGGTGGTTTTGTCAAATCACTCTGAGCTCAGGAATTTCCTCACTTTCCCTTGATTAATTCCTGCTGAGTTTCCTGCTCAGCTCTGGGCAGAAGAGCAGCTCCATCCATCAGAGCAGAGGCTGATCCCCGGGCAGGGAGAGTTGTCAGCACACATCAAACCCTGGGAGAGCCAGGGGATCCTTCCTGCCCTTGCCAGAGCTGGAATTCAGAGCACAGCAGAGGGATGGAGCAGGGTAAACAGCACACAGATAATGTGGCTCAATCTTTGCAATGCCAGACTCCCCAAAATTCAGGATAGTGTCCCCCAAAACTGCTGAGGAACTGGAGCTTGCTCTGTGGGGTGTGCACACAGAGGCAAAACTTTTTTTTTTAGGAATTACTCATTTTACTGACTGTCAAACTAGTTTTTAAATCCCGCTCAGTGCCACCCCTGCCATGGCAGGGACACTGATGCTGTTTTACACCACAAGGACACAGATTCTGAGATTCAGAAGGCTGAAAACGACTCCTTTGTTTTTGGGATGTGTCTCCCTTTTATACTATTCTACACAGACCAGTTGGATTGGTGACACAAAGACAAACCTCTTCACTCACATTGCTCAGAGCAGAGGGACAGCAAGAAGAAGTCCCTCCTAGGGAAAGGAATGAATAACAAAGGTACAGTTTCAAAACCGTTTCTCCTGTTTACAGAAAATTCCCTGGGAAAAGAATTTCGGAAAACCAAAACACCTCAGGCATGGAACCAGGGCTACAGGGACACCTCTCACTGCCCCAGGCTGCTTCAAGCCCTAACCTGGCTTTGGGCACTGCCAGGGATCCAGGGGCAGCCACAGCTGCTCTGGGAATTCCAGCCCAGCCAGGAATTCCCAATATCCCACTCAATCTCCCCTCCTTCAGCTTAAAATAGGAAGTTGTGTGGATTTCTCATCAAGAGCAGAGGTGTATTATAAAGCTCAGAGGGTAAACAGGACTGAAATTCCAATAGAGGGAACCCTGGCCAGTGAAAAGTGCTGTTTTTATAAAATGTCATTATAATGATGCAGGTGGCACTGGGAATGTGGAACCACCAGCTGCAGTTGCACACAGTGGCTGCACAGTGCAAACTCTGCTGTGCAATATTTACAATCCTAAAATTGGGAGCCTCTGCTTTGAAATGAGCTTTATCCTGGGAAGATTCTCCAGGATTGGAGCCATAATAGGATCATTTATAACACTGTGATGTTAAGGAATATTCTTCCCTTGTACCAAGAGTGAGAAATCATCGAGTTTTCCCTTGCCAATATCAATCTGAATTTTAAATGTTTGCAAGTTGAACCTGTAAGACAATGGACAGGGAGATTTGGGAGGAGAAATCAAGGGTGAACTTGTTGGGGGACTTTATTCTGCCCTGCAGACAAAGCCCTGGCTGTGTGCCCAGAGCTGGCCCACACTGGGCACCCCAGCACTGCCCAGCACTGGTAATTTAGGCTTTGCTTTATCCCAAGGAAGATTAAAGGCTCCTGTAAAGCACAAACCATCAGCCTGAAATATGGCCCCGGGCTGTGTTTTCAGGGCTTTTTATATATCCCCCAAATAAACTGCTCCTGCAGGAGGGAGGGGAGGATAGAGGGGGCTGAAATGTGGGTCAGGGCAGCAGGGAAGGGCTGCCAGGGGTAAGGAGGAGCAGTTTGTAGTGATGCAATCCCCACACCTCCAGCAAGTGCTTCCAAATAGGGAAAGAGTCTCACTTTACCTTTTGACATATTAGGAAGTTCACCTGTATTTTTCCATACTCTTCTAACAAGGATTGGCTCAGGGCAAGAGAGAAGCATCTATTGGATCTTGTCACTGTTCTTCAAACCCTGTGTCCCTCTCTCTATTGGCTGTTGACCAAGTTATCCCTCCTAAAACATTCAGTATTTAATTTAGTATTTCTTTCAGCATTTATTCAGTATTTTAATTCAGTATTTACTTTTTGAGATGCCTTAGCAGGGTGTCTGAGGTTTTCTCAGATGGCTGTGCATGCTTTATTATTTGTTTTCTGCAACGTTCTGTTTACTTGGTTATTTTTTCAGTATTGAACCCTCTGATTTACAAAGCATCTTCTAGGAGCAGTCTCACTAATTATTATACCCACTTTTCTGCAAGGCTGGACCCTCAGAGTGTGGAGTTAAACCCACAGCAGTTCTTCATCTTCATCTTCCTCTTCCTCAGGGCTGGGGGTGCCCCGGGGCTCAGGGCTGGGCACAGGGACTTTTGCAAGGACAAAATAATGGAGAGAAATAATTTCTTGGCTGCAGAAACCCTCGGCGCCAGCACTGCAGCCTGCTGGAGGTGACAACGAGGGGATAAAACACTCTGAGCTCCCCCAGTGCTGGGGACAGAGGGGACTGGGGACAAGGGATGGAGGGACAGGACACAGGGAATGGCTTCAAACTGGGAAAGGGGAGATTTGGTGGGATATTGGGAAGGGATTCCTGGCTGGGAGGGTGGGGAGGGGGGAGGGTTCAGGCTTCTTTCTTTTCCTCGCCAAGGTCAGCATGAATACACAGGAAATGTTGCAAGAGGACACAAAAAGAACCACGCTCACCCATCAGGATGTGAGATGGAAAAGAAAAGGAAAGTTTATTTCAGGATCTCGACTTATACTGTTTTTGGGATTTGGTCAAGGATTGGGGGGTGAGAAGAACACCCCTCTGACCCCAGTGGTCAACTCAGAAGTCCATCAATTTGCTCTTTCCCCTGGAAAAGAATGCATTATTTACTAAACATCAGTTTTTGTTTATTTTGCAATGTGTGAGAAAGCTCCAGTAGAATGAGAAACAATCAGAAGGCTGAAAAATCAGGGTGACAGGGAAATGTAGATTTTGAGTTTGGACTTAGATGTTTATTATTTCACATCCATTTACAGTCTCGTGAGCCATGAGCTCTAACTAGAAAGTCAAAGAAATGAGGTAAAATGGAGAGCTTCTAACTCTTTTCAAGGTTATTTAAGTGATAACCCCCCAATAATGAGGTGACACCTTTATTATTTGTATTTCTGACCCAATAATGACCACCCAAGGCCTGCAATGGGGATCTTTTTCACCCAATAAGAAAAAATCACCCAAACCCTTGGAGAAGAAGGAAGAAGAGGGTGAAGAAGAAGGACTCAGACAATGCCTTAAATCCTCCATCTTGACTCACATATATTACTATATACCAAAATCTCAAAATCTAAATTTCCCAAATTCCAGCACCTTCCCACCCAAAGCAATCTGGGGTTCAGCCAAGAGACAGCCTGGGGCAGTAGGGGAGGCTCTGGGGGCAACAACTGAGGTTTCCCTCTGGCAATAATTCAAGCAGAGAATTTCTAGATTGGCTAAAATGATTCAGAAAGCTGTGATATATTTCAACTGTAATTTTTACAAGAAATGTGCTTTAAAATGAAAAAAGATCACTTTGACAGAGACTCTGAGCAGCGGAGATAAACTCAGGCAATTTTATTTTCCTAAAAGCTTCAATATATTATAGAATCCCAGACTGGTTTGGGTTAAAAGGACTTTAAATCCCACCCAGTGCCACCCCTGCCATGGCAGGGACACCTCCCACTGTCCCAGGCTGCTCCAAGCCCAATGTCCAACCTGGCCTTGGGCACTGCCAGGGATCCAGGGGCAGCCACAGCTGCTCTGGGCACCTGTTCCAGGGCCTCACTGTATTTTATTTTATCATCAACCACTAACATTTCATTTATTCAAAACGCATTTACTAAATCTTTCTTTTTTGTTGTCTCAGTTCTGTTAAATAAAATGCTGATGGAGATGAGTAATGAGTTGTCTTTGCTTGTCCCAGTAATGATCATTATTTTCCACTTGAAATTAAATTACATTTAAATTTTGGTAATAAACAGCTGAGTAGTAATGAATGCTACACCATTATCTTAATATTCTGCAATTTATCACCTCTGAAAACAGATAAATCAGCCTGCTAAGGACAGGCAGTGGAATGCCAGGTCACAGACTAAAGACAAACACTGATTTGTGTGGCATTAACTGTGCCCTGGGGTCACAGACCTCTCACTGCCTTCAAAGGTAAAAAAACCCTCTCAATTCTTGAGAAATTGGGATTATTTTGATAAGAGTTTCCCTGGTGTTTAAAATGAACCCAGGAGTGTGGTGGAGTCCGGGGTTGCTGCCAGCATTCCTGTGCCAGTTGTCCCCTCACCCTCTGCTCCCACCTTTTCCCCAGGCTTTATTCCTCCCAAATTCTGTCTGCCCTGCAGGAGGAGGAGGAGGAGGAGGAGGCTCCTGGGGGTGCTGAGGTCTCCTGTGTCCCCATGGAGCTCCTGGGCAGAGGCAGGAGGAGGATTTGGGGTCCTGCTGGGCCAGGGCTGCCCTGGGGGGTGAGGAGATCCCGGGGCTGGGCCCTGCATTGCCAGATCCTGGGATGTGTGTGGGGAAAATCTGGGATCCAGCTGGGGACAGAGCCTTGGTGTGGGGTGGGCAGGAGAAGCCTCTGCTGCTGCAGGGACCCTCTGGGATCTGCTGGGATCCTCTGGGATCCTCTGGGATCCTCTGGGATCAGGGATCAGAAGATGCTCTTCAACATCACCCCACAGGAAGGATCTCACCAGGGGGCTCTTCAGGATCCTCTGGGATCCTCTGGGAATGGGGGATGCTGTTAAACATCACCCTGAATAAAAGATCCCACCAGGAGACTCTGGCTGCAGCATCCTCTGGGATCCTCTGGGACCCTCTGGGATAGTCAGGGAATAGGGAATGCTGTTAAACATCATCCCACAGGAAGGATTCCATCAGGATCCTCTGGGATCAGGGAATGGGGGATGCTGCCTTCCTACAGGAAAGATCCCATCAGGAGGCTCTGGATGTGGGATCCTCTGGGATTTGGGGATCAGGAGATGCTGTTAAACATCACCCTGCAGGAAGGATCCCACCAGGATCCTCTAGGATCAGGGAATGGGGGATGCTCTTCAGCATCACCCCACAGGAAGGATCCCATCAGGAGGTTCTGGGATCTGGGATCCTCTGGGATCCTCTGGGATCAGGGGATGATCTTCAGCATCACCCCACAGGAAGGATCCCACCAGGAAGCTCTTCAGGATCCTCCAGGATCCTCTGGGATATTCAGGGAATGGGGAATGCTGTTAAACATCACCCCACAGGAAAGATCCCACCAGGAGGCTTGGGCTGCAGGATTCTCTGGGATCAGGGATCAGGAGGTTCAGCATCACCCCCCAGGAAGGGCCCTGCCAGGCCATTCCACTGGCTGGTGCAGACCCTTTTGGGAATCCTGCCCAGGACAATCCATTCTGGGGGAATGGCAGGCCTGGGCACATGCCAGGCTGAGAACTCTCTCCAGCAAACACCAGTGGATAAAGTTTTCAAAAGCTAACTTTTGATTTAATGAACCTGTCCCCTCTCATCAATTTCATTCTAATCCTTGAGAGCAGAGAACCTTTTAAGTCTAATGAAAAATGTTAATAAACCTTCCCTGTTGTGGAGAGGATTTTTTTTTTTCCTAATTCAGTAATAGCTGTCAGCACCTTTCCCCACTCTCACCTCAACATGTTAATGTGCTGCGCAGCCTCTGCTCTGCTTACTGATCACCAGAGCCTGCACAGGACCTTCCCCACCCCTGGAAGTGTCCAAGAGGACACTGGACAGGGCTTGGAGCACCCTGGGATGGTGGGAGGTGTCCCTGCCATGGCAGGGGTGGGTTTGGAAGGGATTTGAGGTCCCTTCCCAGCCAAACCACACTGTTTCCATCTGTACCACACTTTGTCCCAAGAGCAGCCAGCCTGTGGCATTGGCTTTGCCTGGAAAACTCTGCTTGATCTGAATTGGAGTTGTGCTGTTGGGGATGAACACAGGATCCTCCAGCTCAGCCCACAGCAGTGACAGAGGCAAAATTCCCTCAGCAATTCCCTTCTCCAGCTCTTCCCTGGGGGCTCAGTGCCTGTGCTCAGGGTGATGCCTTGGGAAGGCTGAGCTGCAACAGAGACTGGACAGAGCTGGAGAATAAAGGAGATATTTATTGAAAGGCCTTTAAGGATCCACCTTGGGCAGGACAAGAGCCTGGCCAGAGCTACACCCAAGGTGGACACAAAATGGTCACAAAATGGACACAAAATGGACCCAAAATGGAAAAAAAATGGACACAAAAGGGACACAAAAGGGACACAAAATGGTCACAAAATGGACAAACAGTCACCAGGTCTCACACTTTTCTAAGTTTTGGTCCATTTGCACATTGGGGTTGAATTGTCCAGTTCCAGCTGCAGGTGATGCAGTCCCATCCTTCTTGTTTTCTCCCTTCAGCCCAGCCTTGTTTGTGCTTTGGGGCCTGAACACTTGTCCCAGTTGTCCTTGGTGTGCAGCAGGAAAAGGATTTGTTTTGTGTCCCTGCTGTGTGCAGAGCTGAGTGACACTGAGTGTGAGCTCAGAGCTCCACCCCTGGGCACCACAGAACATGAAATACATGGGAGCTGGAACTTGAGGCATCAAGGTGACACTGACCCATGGCAGGGGACACACTGGTGACAGTGCTCAGACCCAGCCCTGTCCCCCCTGGGGCAGCTGCCCATGAGCAGAGCCCTCTCCAGTGCTTGTCCTGCGTGGGGCTGATGGAAAGCTGCAAATGAGCCTGGAGCAGAACCACCCCAAACTCTTCCCCCACGCTCAGCAGGGGCTCCACGGGCTGTTGTGTCAGCAGAGCTGCTGTGCCTGATGTTTAATTCAAGGCTGGGCTGGGGCTGCAATAACAGCAAGGCGAGTTGTTATTAAAATTCCCTCCTTTGAAGTCTCAAAGAAACTGGTGTCATCAGAGCATGGTGAGAATGGGGAACCAGGAGGGCCTGCTGGAAAGGAAGGAGCAGGAGCAGCTCTGGATGCAGCTCCCTGCCTCATCATCCCTGCTCCTCATCCTCTCTCTGCCCCCCCAGCCCCCTGCTGCTGCCCCTGGGGAGGGGCCAGCACTGCTGGGCAGGTGAGGTGGTCTCACCTTGATCCTGGGGAAGCGAGGCACACCTAAAGCTGCTGGAGAGTGTCCCAGGGGGGTCACAGATGGTGAAGGGTTCAAAGGGATCACACGAGGAGAAGCTGAGGGGACTGGGATTGTTCAGCTGGAGAAGGGACTGAGGTCAAACATCACCAGGGCTGCAGCTCCTCCCCAGGGCAGCTCCAGTCTCTGCTCTGGGACAGGGACAGCACACAGGGAGCAGCCAGAGCTGGGCCAGAGCAGAGTTAGGTTGGATTTCAGGGCAAGGTTCTTCCCCCAGAGGGTGGAATAAGCCCTGGAAAAGCTCCCCAGGGAATGGGCACGGCCCCGAGGCTGCCAGAGCTCCAGGAGCCTTTGGACAGCACTGCCAGGGATGCCCAGGGTGGGATTGTTGGGGGGTCTGGGCAGGGACAGGGGCTGGGATGATCCCTGTGGGTCTCTTCCAACTCAGGACATTCCCTGAATGGAACCAAGAGGGGAGAACAACCTGAGACTCCCACTTTGCACCTCCCAGTGCAAGGGAGACACCTCTGTGATGGTCTCTCCTCCTGGTTCCTATAAATTCCTGCTGTGCTTGGCACTGCTCAAGCATGGAAAGGGATTTCTGTCATTCCATGGAACTTCTGCCATTCCATGGAATCCCAGATTGATTTGGATTGGAGGGTGCTTAAATCCCCTCCAGTGCCACCCCTGCCATGGCAGGGACACCTCCCACTGTCCCAGGCTGCTCCAAGCCCAATGTCCAGCCTGGCCTTGGGCACTGCCAGGGATCCAGGGGCAGCCACAGCTGCTCTGGGAATTCCAGCCCAGCCAGGAATTCCCAATTCCCAATCTCCCATCCAGCCCTGCCCTCTGGCAGTGGGAAGCCATTCCCTGTGTCCTGTCAGTCTGGGGCTGTGTTCTGCTGCAGAGCAGAGGTGCAGAGCTCTGGGTGGGATCTGGAATGGGCACTTTTCACTGGTGTCTCTCACATTTCACTGGTGGCTTCCCCGGGTTTTGGTGGTTGTGTGCTTCCCACCATTCCCATGTTAAGCACAAGTTCAGTGGCCTGGGTCGTGCTGTGCAGACCCTCCCAGGAACCACAGAGCCCTTGGTTACTGGAGGATTATTCATTATTCATCAGGAGGTTTATTGCCAGACTGTGAGCTGCAAGGACCAGGCCTGGCTGCAGGAATTGCTCATTTGCTTCGTTTCTAAAATAAAGGAGGAAGGAGGGAAAGAAGGAAATAAAAGAGGGGAGAGTGTCAAATGTCTGTGCAAACACTTGTGATGAAAACCTGAATAAGCAGGGCCAGGAAGGGCTGTTTTACCTCTCCCAGAAAACAGGTCCAGTCAGGGTCCTCGAGGCCCCTGGGGTGGGTGAGCTGTTGCTCCAGGTGTTGTATCCAGCTGTTGCTCCAGGTGTTGTA
>JANPWX010018319.1:3127-70884 GCA_024734555.1 Trochalopteron elliotii | reverse complement strand
CCCCCCCTCCTCCTTCTCCTGGAAGGAACATGAGTCTTTATGCATATCACTGGTCTCTCAGCTTTAACCTTTCCAAGATTTACACACATCCACTCCAGTGCAGTGCTGTGGAGCTGACAGCACATCTGGGTGTATTAACTGTACACTCTGCGGTTTTTTACAGATGCTTAGGGTTTGTTCTCAGTGTTTGGAAACGCTGCACTGAAAGGCCTGGGACTTCCCCCATGGAACTGACCAGACTGAAGACGAACTGCCACACAAGCTCGAGACTGTTTTTGTTTTCTTCTAGCCTCTTCTGTGCTTGGAGTAAAGGCCACAGCTATGTGTTGCAGAACTCCAGTAAAATGTGCTTCCACAGTGGCTCCCAAACCATATTTGAGAATACTGTACAAGTAGCAGAAATCCTTTTATGTCCCCCTTCATAGGTATGTCAACTGCTTTGCCAAGTGCTTCTTAGGGATCCCACCCCCAGCTCTGCTCAGTGCTGATCACATCATGGCATGCTTCTGTTCTCTGCTGCATGGTTAAGAGCTCTGCTTCCCTCCTGCCTCTCTTGTACTGGAGAGAAGCAGATATAGATGGGCAAAGGCGCATGCATAGCTTCTGCCATTGATGAAAAGTAGTTGCAACACAGGTTTTGTGTTATAACTTTAAAGATGAGATTCCCACCAGGAACAGCATAAGACAAAAGTTAAGGAGATGTTATTTATTATTTGTCTTAAGCAGGGCTGATGGAGACATAAAATTAATAATAATAGTATGATACTGAAATTTACTGAAGGTGAAATGGTACATCAACATGGAGGACCAGCAGAATACCAGGACAAAATGTGATGACTTCAGTAATTCACAGCATAGAAGGTCATACACCTAGGCAGCCGGAGCTCCTGCTGCAAAGACAGGGACACAGTATTTGTAAGAAACAGTAGTGAGTAGAGACCAAAACTTATTCATGCATTACAGGATAACTGAGCCACCAGTGTGACACAGCCATGGAAGAGGCAAACACAGTCAGAGGATATATTAGAAGAGATACTTTAGTTGATTAGAAAAACATTTATCACCATTGTGTAAGGCAGTATCAAAACTTCATCCAGAACAATGCACACAGCCCTTGTCACCCATGTTTATGAAAAAAAGTAGACCACAACCCCTGATGATCAGGAAAATGAAAACTGTCCTAGAAGACTGTAAAAGAAACTGATTTGAAAGCAACAAAATAAGAATGGATGAGCAGGGACAGGATTATTTAAATATGTGAGAAAAGAAAACAACAGGGAGAGAGAATTAGTCATTTAAACTAAATCATGACCTTAACCCAAGAAAAAGATGGTATATGAAATAATGACCACGGGAACAAGCTTATATGAAAAATTTCCATTAAATTTAATAAGGGAGAAATAGAGAGAGCAAGCTTAGGATGGAACTTCACAAGTTATTAACATATTATGATGCTTAAGGTCCCACCAGACCTTTTCCATCCCAGGTCCTGGCATGGACTTTGCAGATGCATCTGCATGAAGAAGAGCGTGTGCGTTTACTCACAGGGCAATTTAATCTTTAATGATCAGGACAGGACACTGTGAGGTACTGGTGAGAATGGGAAGCTTTCATATCTTGGTTCCTGGTTGAAGTTCAGACCAGACTGAGTGTGGCTGAAGGAGAAACACCCAACTGTTGGTTGGTAGCTTCTTTGGAAAATGAGCTACTTTGCAATTCCAAATGGGAAGTTTTCTATGTCACGAAACTGCCACTGCCAAAAGTGGTGATGGTGGTAAGATTTACAGGCAACTTTTCTAGCAGTGCCAAAGATTGCCTGAACAGGACAAACAAACAACTGGTAGCTGTGTGCAGTGTAGTGGAGGGTGGTGGGTGGAAATCACACAGCCATCAGCTGATGTTACCTGCCCTGAGTCCAGAGAAGGACCCAGATCCCTATCACTGCTCACAAAATACTTGTTCATTTGACTTCACCACTGACAGTACAGACCAAGACCAAATTGGATGGTAGTTACCCTCTCAACTCTCCCATGGCTCATGGCAGCTGCCATGCTCTGCCATCGGGACACATGCATTTACACACATTTCCCATTCCCTGATTTATGGAAGCATCAACTATGTGCTTGCAAGGGAGTCATGTGCTCCTCTCTTGCATTTCCACCACCATGTACTCTGCTTGTGGGGCAGGCAGACAAGAGGCCTGGTAAAAGCTGAGCTAATCATAAACACACTGGAGTTTTCTTCAGTTTTAAGATCCAGGACTGGCTTTTGCCAAGACAAGTGCTGGCACATCCCGCAGTAAAAGCGGGGGGGGGAGTGCAAGGGTGTGAGGGAGCATGGTGGAGAGGGAGACCAAGAGAGACAACCGATTATCTTTTTTTCTACCATGCTGGTGCTGTGAGATAGGGGTAATTTATAATGCACGTACATACTCCAGGTTTTTCAAGGGCTGTCTCCAGCTGTATATCATATTTCCAGGGGTCAAATGTTTATGCATTTTGTCTACAAGAGTAAAAATGTGTATTTTTATTGGGGAGTGACTGATCACAGGAGTGAGCCAGAGTGCAATACATTAAAGAAAAGGCAAGTTGCTTCACTTCTGTGAGGTTAGCTAAGTGGTATAGGCTCTGTGCCTCATCTTGACCAGAACTGGTTTATCAGTCAGACCACAACACCTTGACTGCATTGCATCCTTCCTTCTGAGCAAAACCAAACCATCTTGAACAACACCTGAGGACGCTTGTTTATTAAGCTTATACCAGTTTTGAGAACTCTTACATCTTTTGATATGCAAATGCTTTCCTGGAATCAGTCTGCCCACATAACTCGTTTAACCCACAAGACACAGTAGTTGCAAGCAGCACATCACATACAACTTACATGTAAATTATGGTGTAGCCATACTGATGAACTTTGTCCAGATGGGCACTCTGCAGATCCTGAACACAACCAAATTGACTGGCTATTTATAAAAAGCAATATAGCTTTTCTAAGTAAGTTTTCTACTTAAGTTCAACAGACAGGTGCCAGATTCTGCACCTGTTACAGGACAAACCTGGGTGTACATAAATACTGGGGAACAAGACACTTGAGAGCAATGCTGTGGAAAGAGACCTGGGGCTCCTGGTCAGTGGCAAGTTGAACATGCGTCAGCAGTACCCTGGCAGCCAGAAGGGCATCTGGCCCAGCATGGCCAGCCAGGCAAGGGAGGGGATTGTCCCACTCTGCTCTGCACTGGGGTGGCCTCACCTCACTCACCTGCTGGGGGCAGTTCTGAGCACCACAGTATGAAAAATATATAAAGCTCTTAGAGAGTATCCAAAGGAGGGCAACAAAGATGGTTACGAGTCTAGAGGGGAAACCATAGAAGTAATGGGTGGGGTCACTTGGTCTGTTCATCCAGGAGAAGACTGAGGGGAGACCTCATGACTGCCTGCAGCTTCCTCATCAGGAGAACTGGAGGGGCAGACACTGATCTCTTCTCTCTGGTGACCAGGGACAGGACCCAAGGGAGTGGCTTGAAACTGTGTCAGGGGACGTTTAGGTTGGATATTAGGAAAGGTTTTTCACCCACAGGGTGTTTGGGCACTGGAACATGCTCCCCAGAAAAGTGGTCACAACACCAGCTTGACAGAGTTCAAGAGGCATTTGGACAATGCCCTCAGGCACATGGTGTGACTTTTAGGGTGGCATGCACAGGTCCAGGAGTTGAACTTTGATGATTCTAGTGGGTCCCTTTCAACTCAGCATATTCTGAGTCTAGGTTTATGAGGAGTAATGTAGTCAGATCTTTAATGTTGAGAGAAAGAGGGGAAATTAGAAGATTACTGCACAGAGAGGTCTTTGCTTACTTTTAGGAAATGATAAATCCAAGTACCATGTGGATGCACACCACTATGAGTCTGTCACTATAGGCTACTTGAACACTGGATATTACCTAGTTCCTTCTTGGGAATCATGCCACCATTCCTTCATAAGGTAAAGGAAGGATCGCTGCTTTGAAAGTCACGTATTGGTTATAACTCACCTTTATTGGAGAAGTTTTAGGGAACTTAGGGAACACGGTAGGATTTCTAAGGCCTTGAGCAGCCTGGTCTAGTGAGAGGTGTCCCTACCCGTGGAAGGTGGGGATTGGGACTAGATGATCTTTAAGGTCACATCCAACCCTTAAGGTTCTATGTTAACATTAACTTAACATTTAACTTCCACAAAGCCAGAAGTCCTATGAACAGCCTACAGGCAAAACAAATGCACGTTTCTCACAGGGTAAACTAACTGCTTCTCACTGGTCCTGCTTTAGTTGCTGCCTCCAAAGGCAGTTTTGTTGTTTTTTAACAGATTGCCTCAGAGCTGATGGAGAGATACTTCCCATGGGATGACAAGCCCTGCAGCCCTTTAGTCATCCTGCATGCATCAAGCATGCAGCACTCCCAAGAAGTCTTGTAGTATTGCCCATGCCAGAACAGCTCTACTGTCTCCTGACCCCTGAGTTGCCTAGTGCTAGGTGCTTGTTTTCCATGCTCAGCCAGTTCAAGCTCTTCCCACTCAGAACTGCAGTACTTGGGGTCTTTTTGTAGCTACCCTTAAAACAGGAGGTGTGTTCCACTTGGCCTCAAGTATCTTTCGGGGTACCCTGCTGCATACTACACAAACACAGGCACTCACCAAGTTAGCAGTTCAGCCAGGAGCAGGCTGAGGTGTGGGCTGTGAGATACTGAGGGCCTGCAACAACTGACAACATGCTTGGCACAGCACAAGGTATTAAGGAAGACAAAGCCCATCCTCATCAGGAAACCATACCTGACTTCCATGTGTGTTTGTGTAAGGCAGGCAGCTCTTGAGGACAGTGTCATGTTTTTATGTGTGTTTAAACAGAGCCTAGCACAACAAAGTCCTTAATCCAAACCAGAGCTCTTAAGTATCACAGTAATGCAAATTAAATAACACTAATAATACACTTTCCCTCTCTACACACCAGGTCAGGCAGAAGGGAAAGACCCTTGTTGTCACTGTTGGGAAGGAGCTGGGCTTCACATTAAGCTGGGACACATCTTCAGGCTAAGCTCGGATAGTTACTGCCCATTAGTCAGGCTGCCCTGCTGGACCTGCAATCAGGCCTCCTCCTGAAAGAAGTATGCTTAGTCTATACCCAAGAGAAGTGTTAATGTCATTTATCCTGTGTTTGCCCCAGCTAAAAGCACATGCTTGTACAATTACCAGGGTTCAGCTAACACTGGTATTTTTGCATGCCACAGCAATTTGGCTGTGTCAGAGTCTACAGGATCTTTTTTAGAGAACAGATAAAATGGAGTTCGTAGAGAAAAGTTCTTAGCAGGCATTTGCTGAATGTGTACTTTTTAAAATAGTCCATGCCAGTTGCTGTCACTAAATGTAATGAAAGTTCTAAGACTTCTAGCAAAATATTTCTGATCCCAAAAGAAAATACGTTTCAGTCATTTCCATCTATTCTGTAATCCAGCATTATTAGTTGGCCCATTTCCCACAAGCAGAGTGCTGTACAGCAGGTAATCCTACAGACACAAAGTTTGTCACAGTTCATCTCCTTCCATGAAACTGCATTATAGTGAATGATAACTGAGGATCTGCTTGTGAATGAGCATATCACCTCTTCTAGTTACAGGAGGCAGGGAAGAACTATTAAAGTAATTAAACATACACATCTACATCATTAATCAATAGCAAAATTTTACTAAAAAAGTTACAAACCGTATTTGACCACTCACTGAACTTGGCTGACAGTAGAAAATTACCTTCACAAATAATGTTATTATTTGTGAAGGTGATGTTATTATTATTTGGACAAATAATTATTATTATAACTATAATAATTAATAATATTATTTGGACAAATAATGTGTAAAAAAAATTAAGCATATTTTTTCCAAGTAATATAGAAGATAATACATATAGAACAAACATGCAGCATTGAAATTACATTCAACAGATGTGTTCAGTTAGCTGCTCTATACAGGCAATATCATTTGAGAAGAAGAGGCTCCAGACACTACACAAGATCAGCATTGTGCCTTTTAGCACTGCAAAGTTTTAAAGAGGTTTAAGAAGGGGAGCAAGACTGTAAGTTTGCTTATCAGCAACAGCTTTTTTGGAAGGCAAATGTTGAGAAAGATGAGCGATATCATGATAAGATTAAAAGTATGTCTTTTGGTAGGGTATTTGATGAGTTCTGTAGGTAAATGCACTGGGTTAATGGTCTCTTTCATATTGAAACAGTATCCTCAGCGGGGTTTGCTTCCTCGCTGCTCCCGGTCCCCTCCCCCAGCTCTGTGACATGAGAAATGCCGTGTTCTTAATGACTGGAGCAGGAGGGATCTTGTTATTGTGGCTGCATCACCCCTCCAGGACACAGTTCAGTAGAAGTTTGTCATGTGGCTGGGCAGAAACGATGAATGCAGGTTTTATGAAGTTCATTCCCCAAATACAAAGGAAGAGGGAGAAAGAAACCCACCACATTCATGGCTACAGGCTGCAAGAGCACACAGTTCACAGCCGGAGCTCTACATTGATCACTGTCAAGCTGCTGGCCTGCAATGCACCTGTGAGCTCTCCCCTCCTCCCTGAGCAGCAAGCCTTTACCTGCACTCCCACCTGCACTCACAGCATCTCCCCCCTTACCCATCTCCTTCTCTCTCACTACTTTCCTAGCTAAGGGCATTCCAGTCCTTAGTGTCCTTCTGATACATAAGCTGCATCTGGGGAGAGCTAAATCACTCCTCTGCTTAGAGGCATGTGGATATTCACCAGTTAATATCCCCACAGGCTTGTTTCTCTGCTGCCCTTGCCTGCCTTACCTTGGGTATTGCTTCATTTCCTGTTTGCTCCCAGCAGCCGCCTTCTTTGCTTTAACTCCGGGCCATTATGCAGGCTAATATCAAACAGGTGGAAGGGGTAAACATCAAAAAAAAAAGCCTCTGAACAACCCAACATGTCCTTCCTCTCCTCAGTGGGCATGATGATATTGTCAGGAAATGGGTAATAGCTGCAGGTGCTAGAAAATGAACTACATGTATAAGAATGCCTGGAGTTTGAGTGTTGAAAAGATACAGACAAATAACTTTTACTGTGAATAGGTTATTCTAAATAGGTAAGCATTACTGTAAGGTCCCCTTGGCAAAGCACCCCATGCACACTTCTGCTGCAACAGCAATTGTCTTGCTCTGAGTCCCCCAGCATCGTAGAATGGTTTGTGTTGGAAGGGGCCTTAAAGATCATCTTGTCCCAAGCCTTCTGCCTTGGGCAGGGACACCTTCCACTAGAGCAGGTTGCTCAAAGTCCCATTTAACCTGGCTTTGAACGCTTCCAGGGATGCAACATGCACAGTTTCTCTGGGCGACCTGTTTCAGTCTCTCAACACCCTCACAGTTTAGAGTTTCTTCTTCATATATAACCTAAACCTACCCTCTTTCAGCTTAAAACAAATCCCCCGTGTTCTATCACTACACGTTCTTGTTCAAAATCCCTCTCCATGTCTCTTGTAGCCCCCTTTAGGTACTGGAAGGCCATACTAAGCTCTCCCCAGAGTCTTCTCCAGGCTGAACAATCCCAACTCTCTCAGCCTTTCCTCATAGGAGAGATGCTCCAGCCCTCTGATCATTTTCATGACCCTGCTCTGGATCCATTTCAACAGGTCTGTGTCCTTCTAGTGCTGAAGACCCAGGGCTGGATGCAGTATTCCAGGTGGGAGGAATGAGAGTTTGGGGCAGCCAGGCTGGCTCCCAGTAACAACACAATGCAGTCCCAAAACACATCAGCACAGGGTCAAAACCTGGGAACTGCCATACCCACTCCTCACGTTACTCTGATCTGTCCTCAGTGTCTTTCTCTCTGCAGGATTTGGGGCCTTGGTTGCAGGAAGCGGGTGACAGTACCAAGAAAAAGCAAATGCCCTCCTGCTGTATTATGTCCATAGGCAAGTCTGAGTGTACCTATGTGTGCACACACTGGTCTGATCTGATCATCTGAGGTTCATGAATGGATCACATGCTGGGCTTTATAAGTTAGACACTCAGCTTAACAATTATCTGACATGTGCTGGATCATTTAGTTTGTTGGCATCTGTATGACAATAACTTAGGGTGGTCTTTTCCCCGGGAGGAAGGCAAGCAAGGCATAACGATATCAGGAGCTGCTCCCTTGGCTATACTTGTCCACTCAGGTCTGGGAAACCGTATCCCTGAGCCCATTTCACCAGCTTTACTTTGGAAATCAGTATCATTGTTAGCTGTCAATAACTCACTCCATTTACTCCTCTCAGCTGCTCAGGAGGACACAGCAGACTCTGAGCCGGGTAAGGTTACTGCATGATAACAGCAATTCTTAAGTCAAATAGGATAATGAGGCTCTCCCTAGACGGTGACAAGCCTTGGATTTCCCATAGAAATGTGTGATTATGCCTTTGTTTTTGCCTGCTGTGTTGAGGACTCTCCCCCTCTTCTCTTTTGCAGGTCTGCTTCCCCAGCCCCAGCCCCTGCAGTGGTGGAGCCGAGTGGCTGTGGGCACTTGATGCTGATTAAATTCTGCTGACTGAGGAAGATGTCAAATTCTACCCAAAGCAGAGAGCCGCCAAGGAAAAGCTGCTTTTCTTTGCTTTTGACAGCTGGAGCCATGAATTTAAGCAGAGGTCTCACCTTCAGGCAAGTCAACAGCTGGGCAGGGAGCAGTCTCTCTTAAAGAGAGACTGCACCATATTTTGCTGGAGTTCAGTGTTGCCAGGAGGTGAACGAGTTGAAGTGCAAGAGAACATTTATGTAAAACCCCAGGTGCAGCTGGGTTTTTCATTGTCAGCTTGTTTTTGGTCTTTTTTCTTTTACTAGAGAAAGACCAAGTAACAAACAAGAAAGAGGAAATGAAAACAATCTTAATTCCCACCCTTGGTGGTTCTCGTCTTTCATTTCCCCTGCCATAAGAACAAGGAGAAGATGCAGCATGTGTCTGTACAGGAAGTTCCCGAACCCAAAGTCCTTTTGCTAAGAAGTCCATGCACTGTGTCATGTCTATTTTTATACTTTTTTTATACTATCTTTATTTTTATATGTATGGCATGCCATTCCTCAGGAAACAATGGCTCTATTGATCAGTAACAGGGCCCATAAGACTCTTCCCTGTTTCTAAATCTGTCTGTGCACAATAGCCATCCAAAGCTCTTTTTGCTGAGGAATTGCTTCTTCCCTTTGCAGTGTGAAACCGGCGTGCTCAGTTCAGGGGCCAGTGGGTGGGNAAATGCAGTGGAGCCTTGCTATTGCCCATTCCTACCCTCCACAAAGCCACAGCTGCTTACAGTACTCTGGCCACCAGACAAGAAATCTGGGGGTACTCCTGAACTCTTATGGGAAAGCCAGCTTTAGGAAAGAATTAGATATTAGTTGGACCAAAAGGAAAGTGTATAGATGTCTAGTGTGCAGTCTGATGGTAAGGGGCATCCTGGGCTCCACATGCTGATCTCAGGGATGTTTGATACTTCATGCAATAGCTGCCTAATGCAAAATGCACAAGCAATCCTGAGCAGGGCAGGGAGGCAAAGGCTCTGGCTAGTGTGTATCCTGGCCAGTAGGTATCATAACCATAACCACTCTTTTTGTCTCTGACATATCCAATTTTCTTTCCCTTCTCAGGTGAAGACCTCTGAGAGAAGAAATATCCCACCCCAGTCTCTCCCCTGATCATTGTCACACTTTCTAGGGAGGTGGGAAATGTGAATGTTAAACTCTTCAGAAGGGAATTATGCCCATCTCCACAGTACCTTAAAAATATGAAATGAGAGCTCTCTCCTTGGTTAGGATGGAAGAAGTCCTAATGGACTCAACCGTGTTTAAGACTGTCAATTACTTTGTGGCATCTAATATATATCCTGGGATGACTCACAACTGCCAAGCTCTGGTGTGAAAACACATGTTCATCATCACCAGTGTTGCTTTGGGGGTGGGGGGGGGAATCCCCCAAAAAACCCAGCAAATATCATCAGCCAGTCCAACAGGGAAAAGGAGGGAACGGCAGAGAAAAGAAATATTTTGTGTCTGGACCTCCATTACTGTCGATATGGAGTAGAAGTCACAGTTCTCTGGCCTGCAAACACTGAAGTAAGCTTACAGGTAAGCACTGTAAGAGTACATAAATAGGATTTTTCTATGGTTGTTATGAGTTGAAACACCTGTTGAAAGCAGGTATTGCAGAGTTAAGCATAACTAGGGTTTATCAATGTTAAAATTTAGGGTATAGAAACCAAAACTCCATCCAGATCCCAACCTGAATACAGGTAGGCCCTCTTTGGATTTAGACTGATCCACTTCAGCATCTTTTTCCCTAAAATCTTTCATCTTTAGCTCCACCAGTGGTAGAATGTTGGAGGTGGTTGTGAAAAATGTGTTGTCTTACTTATCAGGCAAGGAGGCAAACAAAAAAAAGTTTTTTTAACTATTTTGTTATGATGGCATAGGTAGAAGATAAAATCCCGTTTCTGCCATAAGAGCAATGACTACCACCCTAAATCCTTTTCTGAATTTCATGCCAAATCTCAGCTTTCAAACATTTTTAAGTGCAAAGGCATTTGGAACACCTGAAGAAGTTATATTTCAAGTAGAACTGAAAGACAGAGACCACTTCTTGCCTAAAAGCAAGACGGCATGGAAATCTGGTGCCAGACTTCTTTCTTGCTAGATTTTCTGCCTCATTTTACAGCCTCCTACTGTTCAGGTGGGACTCTGTAAGAGCAGAAACTTGGATGGCTAAGTATTTTTCTGATTCCCATTTTTAAATGCTATGAGCATCCACTGTCACCATCTCAAAAAAGATCCTGGGTACAGTTGAAACCAGCAAGACATGAAATGAAAAGGGACAGTTTGTTGTGACCATTGCAGCTAGAACTGCCAGCTTTGTGATTTTAGGAGAGAAACTTTACCATCAGCATATCATGACATTTTTGATGTGATGCATGATGATGTGTGGGTGGATTGCAATGCCACATGTTGTTATTTCAATGTATTGTCATCATCAGGGCTCACTGAAGCATTGCTGTGCTTCAGCAGAACATCATTATCCCCTCTAGCAGCTTCAGCTCAGCCAATCCTAATAGGTTCACAGATACTTAGTGTATAAAAAAAATCTACTTTGCCTAGATTTGCATCTTAATATTCTAGCAAACCATATAACTGGAAGCAATTTAATAGAAAATTATTTTTAAATGTAGCCACATACATTCATAGTGGAGGCCTCATCCTCACTTCAGTCTTTTCAGAGAAGGGAAACTTGCCTAGTTACTTTGGCAAATAAGCATGCAGTTTCCATTTTATACAATAACTACTATTAAAGAACATATTAGAAGAATATAACTAAACAATTTTCTTCCAAAGAGATAAAACTATTCTTTAAAAAGGATCAATTATAATTCTTTTTCTTCTAGTTCCCAAGTACCTAGTGGTAACAATGAGTGATCCTGCTGCAACTTTTTGTCAAGGGGAGATATGCAAATAATATGATTAGCTTGCTTCACAAAATGGATCTGATCTTGAAATACTGGGGTAAATATCAACTATGCCTTCTAGAAATTAAGCTTTAAATTAACACTAATGGAAGTCATAGGATGAAAGCTTTCCCTGCCACATTGAAGATACAGGGCACAATGCACAAACCTAGCTGAATTTGAAAGAGAATCCAGAATATAGTCTGCAGTTAAGTAGCTAGGATCTGTTAAGCACAGTTGTGTGGATATTTGTTTGAATAGCAGCTTCCCACACGAGCCATGTCCTGGAACTGTGCTGAGATTACTTGAGACATGTGAAGGACTTCTGTGTCCTTATTACCAGGAAATAGTTAATATTCTTCCCCACTGGGGCCCACATGCACCTGCACAACTGTGGTGTGTGGTTTCTTCTTGCAGCTGCATCTGTGACTGCTGCTGCCTGCACAGAGGTTTTAAAGTGTAAGTGGAGAGCTGGTAAGGCTGCCCTTCAGTGGCACTGCAGCCTCAAGGGCTGCTGCAGAAGCACTGAAACCACCCTCTGAGGAAAGAAGTGGGTTCAGCAAAGTGTGTTTCTCAGCTGTTAATATAATATCTCTGGAAAATTCAACACTTATTATAAATACACCAATTAATGATATATCCTCATAGTGCCATTCTGGAGTTGCTGTCTATTATTATCTTGGCTTTTCCAGAGGCTGTGAGACTAACTAATTTGCCTAAGGTCACTGAGAGCAAACCTGTGATACATTCAGATACATGATGAAGATCTTTCCCAGCCCTGTAGTGTGGCTGTTCAGTCTCTTTGCTTCTCTCTTAGTTTGCTATCTGAATTCCTTGAGCAAAAGGAGGAGTATTTTTGTCCCAATTGCTAAAACCCATCATTCACAATATCTGCTCCCTCTCAGGAATGAGATGATTATGGGGGTCAGTAGTCAGAAGAGAGAGTTATCAGCTAGCCCTGGGCTCTAGGAGCAGTGATTAGGATCATCTGTTATTAACCACAGATGCATGCTTTGGAGCAGAAGTGCTCCAAATTCTCCTCTGCATTTGAGATCTGTCTGGTGTGAGGGTGATATATGGGAGGGAAGAGATTGTGTTCACTGATTCCACAAGGTGATGTGATTTAGAGGAGCTAGATGGTTGTTTTGCTCCATTCCCATCATGTGATCCCCTCAAGGCTCATATACCACTGAAGGATCGCCAGAGTCAAAGGACTGCTTGCCCTTCACACTCCTTTTCTGCACCATTCCTTCCCCCAGCAGGCTCCCTGTGGAGTGGTGGGAGAGTGACAATTGGCACATGAGCCAAATCTGCTGCCTTTGGACTGATGGAGACTTTTTTCCCCCAGGCAACATTTTTAAGCCAAGGATTTCAATGTCAACCTTGCTTTTAAGAGAGTGTGTGCTGTTATCTTTAGGTTTACAACTTTCTGAAAAGAAAAGGAGATTTATAGGAAGAAATATGATAGTGCCTATGTGCACCTTATCATGCAAGACAGGCAGACAAACGTAGCTACATGAAGAATTACTGTATATGGTTGTTGGTGCATGGTTGCACAGAGAGTTTTACTTATGGTGATGCACAAAGCTACTCATTTCAAGCAAAAAACTACCAGGGTGAGAGATCATGCAAGTGGAAGAGAAGCTGTCTTTGTTTTTTGTGTGTACCTTTTGGTGGAAAAATTCTCCCTCTCTGCTCTAACAGTAGCTGTATTTAGGTTAAAAACACAAAATCTCAGCATAAATCACTGAAGTTTTTCGTTCTTTTGAAGACTTAGTTTCCCTCCTTCCCCCCTGCTTCTTGGCTTTGTTTTATTTAACCTAAAATAAAAGCTTCCTGAATTTTTTTGTGAGTAGGAAAAGCCTATCCCTCTGTTGCACAGCAAGTGACACCCACTTTATCTGGTTTAGAACAAAAGTTGTAGGAAAGATTCCTGGGAAATGTCTTATTACTGCCATAGCCCTAAGCCTTGATAAGAACTCCATCAAGCTGATACACCCACACATACATATGTAACAGGTGGCCACTGCTCCCAAACAACCTGCTGCCAAAAGAGAATGAGGCATTTTCTCACAATATTTAGAATCCATAAATATTTTGAAACTCCTTTTCTGTCTTCATGCACACTGTCAAACCCTTGCCTAAAAGGCCACATGCAGCAAGTTTGACTTTGAGGGGAGAAAACTGGAGTAAAGGGACTTCATTGTCACAAACCCTTTTCACTTTTTCACTTTTTCACCCTTTTTCACTTTCAATCATTAGAGTTTCCCTTAAGGAATTGAAGGCTCCACCTCTGAATTTCTCTTCCAGTGTTCTGCAACTCTGAGGGGAGCAGCTTTGTCATTACGCTCCAGCTGTCCTGAGCAAGTCATTTACCTGTGAGCTTCCAAGCTTCTCCACTTGATATAACTCATGCATAGGGATTTTCTCCCTTTTTCATTCCATATGTGGCCCATTTTAGCAAAGGCAAGAGCTTCAGCAGGAAAGCAAATACTAGTGAACCTTTTGGTTCAACTCTGAAGCACCTGCATCCAACATGTGCTGCTGGCCAGGCCAAATAGGAAGTTAAAAACAAGGGAAAGATGGCACTACTAATGACTGAAATCATGGTGGGAGGGTCCCAGGGTGCACACCTAGTCCAGCAGAGCCTCACAGGTGTGAGCAGTAAGGGAAAAGCAGTCCCTTCATCTGCTGTGGAGCTAAGGCACTTGAATACTTTTGTGACAGTTGAGGCTAAAAGTTGCTCTTTGGCTGGCTTGGCAGCTCCTCAGCCCTTTGCTGGACTCTGAGGTTCCTGCTCTCCAGCAGGTCTCCCATTGCCTGGTAGAGAAAGTCTCAATGCCCTGGAGGTTTTGCCTCAGCCAGGTCTTCCACTGAGCTCTGATGAGCATCAGGTGCTGCAGCAGAGCAACCTTCATTCACCTCTTGCATCTGCAGGCCAGTGAGTACAGGCTTGGTCCCCAGCACCTCAGCAAGTGTCACTTTTTATCTGTGCCCCATGCATTTCAAAATTGGTACTAAATGCAGTGAAGCCATCTGCCTCTGGCCATACCAAAGAAATTCATGTTATTGCCAGTAACACCAAATAAGGCAATAAAAGACATTGCTTAGTTTGCACAACCTTTTATTTTCCTTCCTAGAACTATTTTTAGTTAAACCATTTTCTGCCAAAAAAGCTCTGTCTGTGTCCAGAACTGCCCTGGTCATCGGCGCTGTTACCAGGGACTTGAGCTTTATGGCCCTCATAACTCCAGAGGGCGAAAGGTCGAGCTGTGGAGCCTTTGTGTCAGCTCCACATTTCTCTTTAAACACATGTGAGAGACAAAGCTCCCCTGAGACCCCCATGGAAACTGCCTCCGGGGGAGGGGAGAGGGTGAGAGAGCACTGGCCTGGCAGATAAAAGCAACATCAAAAGGAGCAGGGAGCAGCTGTCCATCTGGAGAAGCAAGCTTTTTTTTTCTTCTTCTTCTCTTAGGAGAAAGAGATTGTCTCAAAGGACAGTCTCAAAAAATTTTGCATGGAAGAAGAAAAAAAACCCAAAAAACAACAACCAACCCACCAGCAAGGGGGAGGGTAGAAAAGCCCCTGAAGCAAACAGAAGGAGGTGCTGCTTGGCAAAAGTCCCAGGCTGGATCATTTAAATCACTTTTAGTGCCTCCAAATGCCCGTTGCTGCCTCTGTTTATAGAGTCACAGCAAGAGGCCTGAAGAGAATATATTTCCCAAAGCAACATCTGAGCTTGGGAATGAATCAAAACTCACTTCATACACAGCAAACCCTCTTTCCTCTGACCAAGCTTTTGTTCTGTTGCTGGGTTTGGTGTCAGCCTCCAAACCAACAAGAGAAACCCCACAGGTTGATGACCAGATAGTTGAGTGTGTTTATGACAGGGAGGGTTTCACTACACAGGCTTTCCAGTATATGTAATTGCCAATAATAAACAATAAACAGTCTGCATACAGGTATTTGTATATATCAGCACAGCAGTGTAGGTGTAACTCTTCAGTGTTTCAAACTGACAAATTGCCCACCTATACCAATAATTTACAGACACAGAAAGCTCTTGTCCTAGGCTGTAACTATTAAAATAGTTACTCAAACAAAACATGTACCCCACCCCAAATGGCAAGAAAACTGCAATCAAACTCAACAAATTAAGAAAAACCCAGTCAACATCATAAATTAAGCTGACAGATCTACCTCCCACTCCTGGTCTAGTTCAAGGGCTTCTCGTTATGTTTACTTGCACCTGAAGACACTTCAGAAGATGCTGACAATATATTTCACATTTCAATATTGGTTGAAAATATATTTTAAAAATAAGACAGAGAATGATATAAGATCAAGAGAGTCTAACTCATTTTTTGCCAATCTAGCTCTCTCAGTATTGTGAAGCTGAAGGTTTGAAACTGAGTACCCAAGAGGATGCCAGCCTGCTGCTGTTGGAGACTCTTAAACTCTGCACTGGTAAAGTGAAGATGTTGTAAATGGCCTGTAACACGTTTATCTATCCTGTGCTATTCCTCACATGGAAATACCTGAAAGATTCTCACATGTCCAGCAATGTACCTCATGCCAAAGGGAGAAGGAATGAAGGATGGAAGCAACAGCCCTGTTCCCTCACAAGGTGGACAGGATCCTGCCTGCAAAGTCCAGCACAGCATCACTGCCCTGAGACAGGAACAAGATCTTCCTTCCTCTCAGCACTGTGGGTACAAGCCACAACCAGGGGCAGGTACCCAGCCAGCTGCACCAGACAGGTGGTCAGCCCTGCCCTGGTGGATGTTTCACAAGTGTGCCTTGAAACAACTCAGCTCGTGCAATGCGCATCTATGAGGGGCTTCTGCATCAACAGAGCGTGAGAGGGAGCACAACCCCATTCACAATTCACCCAGGGATGCTGATGGCCTCTCTTCACACCAGCACAGCCTCCCACAGTGACAGCCTGGGGTGCTCCCAAAAACCTGTGGTGGCATCCAGAGGGCAGGCAAATGTGCCTGAGTGTGTCCAGCACACAGCACGCAGCATGTTGCAGGCAGTGCTACAGATCTTGCCACCCTGGAGGCAAGGCAGGAGTTGTGGGGCAATCTCCTGGGAACTAAGCTGAGATGATGTCATCCTAAGCAGTGAAGGGACAGGGCAATGCTGTCTGTACTCTGTACTGACATGGATTATTTTAGCCAACTCACAACAGTCACCTGTGCACATTGGAGTACCATGAGAAGACAGATACCTTCATCCACAGTGTTACCCATGGCTCCTTGCAGCACCCTCCTGTCCCCAGTTCAGGCATCCCCTGTGCCAAGGGCAGAGCCAATCCCTGCCTTCCTCACAGATCCAACTCCCACCTTCTCACTGCTGGGATAATAAATACCTCACGCCTGAGCACAGCGCGGGGCCAGGCTGCTCTCCCTCCCCGACAGCACGTCCAGGGGCGGCAGATTGGCAGGTTGCTGGAGGAGGAGAGCTCGCGGGCTGGCGGGCGGCCAGGACGCCGTGGCCTCCTGCCACAGACCCTGCATCTCGCAGGGCCAGCCTGCCAGACACGTCCCCTCGTCGCGTGACAGGCCACTGGGTTGTTTCACAGGCTAGAAAAGATTTGAGAAGGTCTGCTTCATCACTGAGAGGCCCATGCAGGGTCCCCTTCACTGTCCTCACTCAGCCTGGGGTTTAGAGGGGTTGGTGGGTGAGCCTCCTCCTGGTTCTGGTTAAGAATTGGTGCACTGGGTGCTGCAGATAACTTTCATCTCTCTGTGTTTCTGATAGGGACTCTCTGTATTTACTCTTGTTTGTGTTTTACAATCCACAGCCAACATCACCAGGGTGTAGACCTTCCCTTCCTGTTCTCCATCAGTGCAGAAAGGCAGCCAGCCCAGGAGAGCCCAGGATCCACACTGACCCACCCATTGGGACAGCGGTGCAGGTGAGCTCGTGTCAAATCTGGATGCAGATAGCCAGTGGCTCTTTATACCTCAGCTGTGTCTGTAGTCACTGGTGATCTTTTACCCGAAAGCTGTGTCCTGTGAGTCCCCACATATCAAACTGCTACTTCCAGCCCCACCGTCCTGGCATGGCTCCAGTCCTGGCTTCTACAGTGGGAATAAGCAGAGAGCCTCTCTTTCCAAGCAGCCCTGGTGCCCAGTCCCACTCGCAGCCCCACAAACCCAAAAACTGGCTCTGATGGTGTTGGTGAAGAAGAGAGTGCTGTTTTTCCCTCAAGAATGGGCTATCTGCCATGAACCACAGATTCAAATTGTGGTGAAGACTAGGGATGCCCATACATACACATTTTCAGATTTGTCCTCTTTTTCTATGGATAAATATCTCCAGTTGGATTTTTTTTGATATTTTTCTTTTCTTTAAGCTTTATAGATTTCTCATGGTTGCCCCAGGAGGTCAAAAGCCCCTTGTTGTGCTGCAGCACATCTCAGAGATGCAGACAGGTCTCCAGGAGTCACCTCAGTAAGTCCAAAGCACAGAACTAATGCGTGCATACTGCCCCAAATATCTAAATATCAGTCTAAAATGCAAAGAATAACAGGACACACACATGCTGTGCATCTGTCTGCAAAATCTTAAACAGAAATATGGGAGCCCTAGAGCAGAATTTGTTGCAAATGCATTACTCAAGCCTACTTGGTCTATTCTTAGCGTCTTCCCCTTCATAGTAACGGGTCATGTTAACAAACTGGTACTTGCTTAGATTCCTCATTATTATCTCCCAACTGTGTCTGGAGCAGAAGTTTCTGACATTGCTCACTGCTGTGGTGGCCACTTCTTGTTCCTGTGGTGCACACCATACAAAGGCTACTCATCTAATTTCCCCTTGACCTCACGGCACAGGATTTGCACCCCACAGCTCCAATGGCTTACATGGAATTATTCCAGACATAGCTGAATATAATTTCTATCAGAATCTGGACTGTATTTTAACTGCATTTAGCCCCTGACTATGTTTCAATTATGTTTCGCTTTCCACAGACATATAAAATGCTCTTGCATTTGCACACTGTTGCAGCCCAGGAGCTGCTCTGATCAACTGGGCAGAACGTGTCAGTGCAGAACTGGGTGTTTCTGATGGCTGGACTGAAGCTGAGACCTGTGCATCTGCTGGACAGGCATCTGAGCCTAAATCTTACCCTTTTTAGCATGCTTTGTTTGAGCGTGTAAAAAATTCCTTGCAAAAAAAAACATCTGAAAGAAATCCTTCCAGTTTTAAGGGTAAATGTCCAGAATGTTAATTTATTAAAGCAAGTCCCACCAGACCATGCACAGGCTCTGAAGAAATGGCCCAGAGGCACACAGCGGACTGAGAGCAAATCCTGAGAGTTTGTCAGAGTAAACTCTTGTACAAGTTGCTTTCTTCTTGTTTCCACACCGAGCACCCCTCATGCTCCAAAGGATTTGAAAGACCCCGAAGAAGATTGCACAATGAAAGTGCTCCTGTTAATGCAGCACCCTCATCAAGCACATGAAACTTTCCCCAGGGCCTCAAGAAGCCCCGTTCCTGACTCTTTGTTTTGCTTCACCAGAGCTCTGCCTGTACTGAAGGGGTTACTGTCTCGTACAATATAACAGTGGGGCTGACTTGGCTGGAACAGACATTAACTTCCACAGTAAATCTGGCAGGAGCTGGTAATTACAGAAAAAGCAGCCAGGGGTCATGGCCAGCCAATGCTCTGGAGTAACAGAGCAGAAAATCAAAACAGAGGGGGAAGGGAAATCATATTCATCATAGTCCTAGGGCTGAGGTCGGTCTTCTCCGAACTATCAGGAGCCTGTCGTCAATTGTTATGTTTAGAAGGAGCCTCTGGAAGATGAGGTAATAATAATGTTAAACATTAACTTGTTAGTGCTCCCGCTGCACTGCAAATTCACCTCCACCCCAGCACAGCTGGGAAGGGGGAATGAAAGCTCCCTGGAAACAGCCAGGAATACGGGTCACTAATTGCACTCCTGCATTTGTCCCGTTTCTGGCAGGTTTCTAGTGCTAACATGCGACCCAAATGTTCCTGCTTCAAGAGTCCTGTGCTGTCCCCCCCATCCTGCATTGTTTCCACACCTCCAGCACACAGTTCTCCCCTCTCCACCCCTCCGGAGAGCGGGTGGCAGGGCAAGGGAGGTCTGCCTGCCCTGCAGCACTGCCTCCGAGTTGGCAGGGACAGCACCCATGTGACTCCTGCACAGGGTGGCAAAGCCTCACATATGCAGCAGGAGCAAGTACCAAATGCCTTTATGGCATCCTGATAAAGTCTGGGAGAAGACAGGTGATGTTCCTGCTGCCCTACAACTCCCCACAGCTCTGCACTCCAACACCTCTCCTGCCAGCCTGAGCTGAAACAGTGGCTGCCCTATACCTGTGCCTGTAAGCAGGCTAGCACTTCCTGAGAGTCCATCCATGAAGTTGTGAGGTCACACAGAATGTGAAGGGTTGTAAAATGCAGGGCAATTAACAGGTAAAATAGTTAGTTTGACACTGGAAAAGCCAAAAGCACTTCAGTTTTGGACTTCGGCTTGGGCCCTCACATGCACAAAAGCCATCACACCATCCTGATGGGAAACCTCATCCTTTGACAGAGTTGCCTAGATTAAACAGACAACATCCCATTTCAGAAATAGAGGAAAATGGGGCTTTATCCCTGGCCATGGTGCAGTTTGGCACGTACCCTCTGACTGCTGCCTGGCCTCACCCAGCCCTTCTGTAAATGGAGGGTATTAAACCTGCCTTAAAGATGTGCTGAGGCTTAAATAATCCACAGTTACAGAGCACTGCTGACATCTACAGAAGATGAGAGCCATTAAAATGGAGAATTCAATTATCAGTGGGAATATAAAAGAACTTGAGGTCCAATGCACAGAAAACATGGATTAACTGATGCAGATTGAGCTGGCCTCTGGAAAAAGTCATTGGCACGGGTGGTCCCGTGTGCTATGTACACAGTGGGCTTGCTTGTGTGCCAACCCTGCTCCACTTGGAGGGAGAAGCCCCTCATCAGCTGCTGCAGAGGGGGGCCAGAACAAGAGACCCTTTTCTGCCAGGCTGGCTTTCTGGCTCAGGCTGAATGATCCTGGAGAAGGCTGGAGAAATGGTTTGTTTACTCATTAAATGACTAACGAGGTGGCCCCTGTCTGGCTCTCTGCATGCCTGCCGGTGCTCAGTGGAGCGGAGGTGGCGGCTGTTGGTAGAGGCGGTGGGCGACCAACAGGCTCAGAGAAGAGAAGGCAGGAGCCCTGCACGCCAGCCCCAGGACACTGGCCCCATGCCACTGGTTGTATCCCATCAGAGTTTACTCTCAAAGTGGTGCTGGTGTTGCAGTAACCCTATACAAAATGCACAGGGTGGTAAAACAGACACCTGTAAGTATTTGTAACACAGCAATGTGTGTGAATTACGGCTTTAAGAAAAAAAATATTAAAAGAAAATTGAAAATTATGCACAGTCTTCTATCCACTCTCCTGCATCTCTTCCTTGCATTCATGAAAACCTATTAAAAATGGGAAAAAAGGGATACTGGGTCAGACTGGTTCTTTAGTTGCTGGTAGCCACTCACTGCAGTATGGCAGGCAGCACACACCACACAGCAGCCTGTCCCAGCATTGACATCCATTGCAGCCCTCTGACACACAAACAAGCTCTCAGTGCAATTTGTGACCACTGTGGAGGGAGCCTTGGTAGCTGTGTGCCACTAGAGGATAGATGGGCAAACAGTGTATGTCTGCTCACAGCAGCTGTGATTCAGCCAGTGGAACACAGCCTATGGAGAGGTGAGAGGTGGCCTTGGCACTTTTGGGCCAGGTTGCAGCTGGGTAATAACCAAGCCATGGCATCACACTGGGATGTATTTTCAGGCTGCTTGATGGGCTGCAGTGCATGCTTGGGGCTGGGGCTCTGGCTCCTTTTCCCTGTGTTTCTGTTCAAATAAAAACCAGGAACTATGATCATCTTTTTCTTCAGAAGAATTCTAGCCCAGTCTTTGCAGGCCCAAGGTGTTAACATAAGCTTCAGGTGCTCACACAAACTCTGGAGCACTTCTCTGAATTGCAGGCTGCTTTTGTTCAGTTGCCACACCATTCACAGAAACAGGAGCCCACAGAGCTGCCCCCAGGACCCACCACTGATCCGCCACCCAGGCTTCGAGGAGGGCTGAAGGAAGTCGGTACTGTCACTGGGCATGCAGCTCTCCTGCTGATATACAGGCACAGTTCCCCCCCACGTAGCATTGGGGAGGCATCATTTGCTAGAATTAAATGTCTCCAGGGTAAAAGGTTCAGGTTTGGACCTCTCTGAGGGGGGCCAAGCTGAGTGCCACTTGAACTTTTTTGAACCATAAAATGTAAGGACACACAAAAATAATAGTCCAGGGATCTTCAGAAGATGTGGGAACAATTCTCACTTTAAATACAAGTGCAATTTTCTCTAACCTCAGTGTCATGATTCAGCATTTCTAAAGTAAATAATTTACAATAACAAAGGCAAGAAACTAAGACGTTTGTGTGGGATCAAGGTAGAAATGAATTTTGCAACATGAGAGAGATGAAAGGTAGATTATCGTGGAAACAGAACATCTTGATCCTACCACTGAGGAAAAGCTGAATCCTCCACCACAAAACCTAGTCTGAGTCATTGTATAATGAACCAAACATTGCTCACAAAAACTCAGCTCAGAGCTCTTTTTTTCAGATAATAAAAACAGTGCTGATATTTTTACATTGAGTTAATGGTCTTGAAGAAGAGCCACAAAACTGTACTTTGGTGTGCAAACCCCTACTGAGGAGGAGAAGTAAATCTGAAGGGTAACAAAGAGATTCTGGATGCACTGTTTACTCACCATGTCATCAAACACACACACCGCCCAACCCCCCACCTTACACCACCCCTTGGACCTCCTCTTTCCTCCCACACCAGCACCTAAACCCACTTGTGTGCTTGTTGGGAATTACAAGATCTGTTCTCAGGGCTGTGGAGATTTACAGTATGATTCAAAGAAAAGTAGAAACCCTCCTGCTCTCTCCTAGTGTTTGCCAGTTCTACTAACACTGAGGAGGAGAATGCCAACATAGCTTAAATCTCAGCAGACCTTTACTGAGCTCGCTCAGTATTTCTATCCACATTTTACAGCTGGAGAAACACGTTCAAAGGCAGGACCTTGACACTACCAGTGTGCTTTTACAGAATGGATTCAGCTGCAACAGAATTAGCAAGATGAGCCCTGGCATCAGCAGGTTTCCTTTCCTGGCAGCCGAGTCCCAAAGGCAGCTGAAAGCTCTCCTGTTTACAGCCATCTCCCAGCAGTGCTAATGCTTCTGCTCCAGTACTAGCAAGAAGGGATTTCTATGGACATTTTGCCTGGGAAGGGTAAAGATCAAATGGTTTGCCCTGGACCAGTGTACAGGTTAGTATTAGAACCAGGAAAGGTAGCTAAATCTCTGGCTCACGCAGTTAAGGATGTGTGCAGACAATTGGGCTGGGAGCTTGTCATCACCTCTTATGAGGGAAGTGAAAGGGGGAGGCCTCTTGGAGAGCATTAGTGCTTTTATTGAAGGGAGATATTACAAAAGATTGCACAGTGGAACATGTTACAGAATCAGGAGGGAACTCAACCCTAAATCTTTTGATTCCTTTTGCAGCTGGAAACATGTCACAGCAGGATCCACTGCAGGTCCTAGTGCTGGGAAACAATGGAGATAAATGGTAAAATAAGGCTTTTCTCATATAAAAACCACACTTTTTTTTCTGACATGAAATTGTTTTCACACAGGTCTCTCCCTAACACTAGAAGGACAGGCTGAGGAATGAGTAAATGTGGCACGTGACACGAAGGTGGAATTCAACAGCCGATGGAAGAGATGTTGATCTAAATTATACTTCACTTTAGGGCTATATGACCCTTTTTCTTACCCTTTGACTGGACATTCTGAATGCTTCCGACACAGATTTCCATACTTGAACCGCAATATTTAAGACACTGCAGCTGTAAAACTCTGTGAGGAGCAGCCTGAGAGCTTGCCTCCCTCACCTTGAACCTCCTTGGATGTGGTCAGGGCGTAGCCAGCCACTGATGTGTGAAAGCCAGCATTTGCTTGCTCACTCATTTGCTTTCAACCTCCACCCCCCATAGCCATTGAAATGTTGCTTTTGGCAAGAACTGAGGCACAGGGGAGGGACAATTACCACGAGCACTCATTGTTTGCAGAATGTTATTCTTAATGCCTTAGAAAAAAAGAGGAAAGGGTCAGGTTGAAAGGTCAGCCGGCCTTTTTGTTTTCTTTGGAATGAGAGATTCAAACTCTTCAGAAAATGTTTTATTAGCTCTTCTGAATTTCACTTTCCGCAGAGGTTTTCTCTCCAGGCGATGTTTAGAGGCACCAGCAAGGAGTGCCCACGCTCATCAAGCTGAAGGTGATTTAAGGAGAAGGACAAGATCTGTACTTTGGGTAATGGAAAGCAATTCTTCGCTTCAAGTTTTGTTATGAAAGAAAAAACCCACTTGCTTCCTGAGGAAGGAGGAGCTTGGAGAGTGAGCAAAGGGCTGTGGAGTCAGTTTTACATTAGCTCTGGTCAGCATTCACTGGAAACTCCTCCGTTTGATTCCACTACCAGCGAGTCCCCCACACCAGGAGCATTTGCAGTCTCCTGCATAGATAACGAACGTTTATCAGCCAAGCCCGCAATGCAAGCGGCATTTCGGCATTTCAGCCTCTGGAGCGGGGTGGCGGGCGAGGGCATGGCCGTGTCCTGGGAAGGAGGCACAACAGCCGGCTGGCATTGAGTCCAGCGGTGCTCCGGCTCTGCCTGCCTGACCCCTTTTCTCCCTGTGGAAAAACACAGAAAATGAGATTCCTCTCCTTTGTGAGAGGCTTTCAAACCTGATGACAAAAGGCAGTATTCAGAGCTGGAAACTATTATTATTCTTCTCCGGGGGCATTCAGTCCAGGACAGGTTGGAGATTCAGCAATAAACGAGGATAAGAAAATGCCATTTATTATAGCATATATGTGAAATAAAAGACTTCATTCTCTTCATTTTGGTAACTTTTCTTTACCACCTTATATTTGGCAAAGTGTATTTCTGAGGTAATCCAGGCAGTTCTATTCATGCTAATGGCTCTCAGAAAGGCTGATTTCTACTTTTTCATTTTCAGAGCTGCAGTCATTGAGATGCAAAAGACATGGGTACCAGAAAGAGATGCTCCTGAAATTAGGGTCATCAGAATAGTGTGGGGGCCCTCAGGGATGGAGTTCAGACCACCATCTTCTCACCATGGACAAATGAATGAGAGTGGTTTTGCATACAGCCTCTCTTCATCAGCAGACACTGAAAAAGCTTGAGTTTTGCATCCATACTTCTCAAAATTCTTCACAGCAGGAGCAGGCATCACTTCCCCCTCCGCCAATACTCTAGCACACAAGTGCCAAGCCTACCTGATATATATCACTAACAGGTTTACAGCTGATTGTGGGGATGTGAGTTGCAAACACAGGCATGTCTGTGCATGATAATGAGCAGCCCCATGTCAGAGATCCAAGAATCAGGTCTAAATAAACCAGGATAACACTGGGTGCAGAAAGTAGCTCAGCTCTTGGAAGCAGAAGAACTGTGTCAGCAGGGCATCCATGCTGGAGGTAGCCCAGATGATAAACCTGCTACCTGAGGTTGCTGCAGTGCTCACCCAACATGGCTGCTGGGCTTCCAAGCTCCAAAGCAATGGTTCTTCTGGTCTAGGAGAGAGCTCAGGGGCTGCAACACCACAGTTCATGAAGCAAATAGACACCTTTTCTTTGGAGGTGGGAACAGAGGGTATAACTTATTATTTGCCCGTGATCCTTTCCTAGTCACACCTCCTTCATCAGTGTGTCTGGGTGACAATTCTGTCTAGCTCAGGAAGAGCAGTGGCTCCCCATGGGTTTCAGCCAACCCCCAGTGCAAACCATTAGGAGAACTTTACACGCTCAGCAGACCTCCTGTCTCTGAATTCAACCCCCAGCTCAGAAGACAAGCCTGGATACAGCTTCTCTTCACAGAAGCAATTCTTGCTTCTTCTCCCAGAACAGTGCTGCCCTGCTGTGCTGCCTGTGCAGTACCACCAAGCCCTGTTTCCCCACGGGTACCAGATTCTCTGGGTGCTGCACAGGACAGGGATGGTGCAGGCTCATCCTCTGTAGTTTCACCAGACAGGCATTTTGGTCAACTGCCAGGGTTTGGGATGGCAGTTTGATCCCGCGGAGTAAACCTCTGGATTACCGATGGGAGCAGCGTGAGTTTCAGAGATAGGCACCCTACATGAATCCGAGCTACAAAAACAGAGCCCTGACCCTCTCCTCAGCCAGGGTAACCAACGCCCTGGCAGCTCGGCTAGCGGGCGGGCTCTGTTACCTAATCTCCAGCTGTGGGCTCCGCGCCGTGCCAAGTCTCCTTTGGCTCTGTCTAGTAATAATCGTTTCTGGAGTCCCGCCAGGGCCTCCTGCCAGTTCCAGTCACACTCTACTAATGCGAGAGGCAGAGTTTATTAATTCATCGCCAAGGCCCATTGTCTGGGACACTGCCTGGCTGTTTATTTACTCCAATATGGTCTGTATTTACTCAGACAGAGCAAGCGAGGGGACTTTGTTTAACTTTGCAAGACCTTCTGCTGGAGGAGACATGTGACCTTATGCAGAACTTCAGATAAATGTGCAGACCTCGGGAAGGACCTTTTTTTTTTTCAAGTGTGGCCTCAAATAACACCGGTAGCCAGTATTGACAAACTGTAGCAAAGTGTAATAAAGGAAAGGAAAACATAATAGAGTTCTCATTTGAAATACATTTGTGAGTGTTTTGAAGATAAAAGCCGAAAAACAAGCATGTACCCTAGGACTGAGGCCACGAGATAGGGATTTGCAGCAAAGGGAAAGGGCTTTGCCTACAGAAAGGGACAAGTCAAGACATGTTAACCTGAGGCAACCCTCCCCTTTCTACCGGCCTCCAGCAGCGCTAGGCTGCAACTGGAGGTGAGAAGAGCCTTCTGCTGAGGACATGTAATGGCACCTGATGGCAGTATGCCGGCTGGCATATCAAGGGGCACACAAGAGGACCAATTGTAAAGTCCATTAAAGCTTTGTCAGTCAGGAGAATATTTTTTCCAGGTAACTCTGCTGTACTGGCATAACCCTTGGTCTGAATTTCTCTTGGAATAAACGTGTCTTCTGCTAATGAGATTGAAACTGATGATTAAATATGATGTTTTCTTCAGCAATAAAACCTGTTTAAGGAACTCCTGTCTTCTTGTCCTTGCTCTCACCTTCACACTGTTCTCAGTTGCACTTTCATTTGTCGTGAAACTGTGCTGTGAACTGAATCTTTGCAAGAATCTCTATTTGGGAATGAAGAAAAAAAAAAGCCAAACAAACTTTCTCCCTATAATATACGATATTTGCAGTCCTGGCTAAAACACCTTCATTTACTTGTATACTGAGCCAACTCAGTCCAGAGAAAGGCTACTGTATTCCTTTAATTCCCTGGTTTACTCAATGTGGTAGGAATCGCATGCATGTATGTGTATATACAAACATACAACCACTTACATGCATGTGTGTATTTATAGAGACAATCCCCCTGGGAGTGGGAGTAGGGAAAAATACGGCCATCTGAACAGTGCATGCTCTTAGCCTGGCTTGTTTTAAGTCAGATCCTCAATGCTATTGTAACATGGTTTTGTATTTAATTTCCTGTGTTTGTAATTCAAGCCAACTTCCAGTGTTGCTTGTGTGAGTGTTTGTTTCGGTTTCTCTGAGGGCCTTTCTTTTGTTGGAAAGTGTGAGGATTTTAACATAGCTGTTAACACTGCACTAAAAAGCCTGATCTTGTTTTCACTGGGGCAACAGCTAACTCACCCTTGTGCTCGCAGTGGGAGCGGTGCTGGTTTCAGTGTCCAGCATCAGCATCTCCACACACCGGCCCTGCCCCCGTCTGGGCACCAGGTACAGCCATCCCCGGCAAAGGTTTCACTCCTGCTTTGCATCACTGTGAAAGACCTGTGTGTCTTAAGCAGCAGCCCAGGCTATGACTGACGGAGCAGGTGGATTTAGTTCCTGCATCTCCAGTTTTCTTGTCTTTGGTGGACATGCCCCCACCTCTGCAGGTGGATGAACAGGAGACACTGCACTGGCTACCCCATGCCACTGCCTCACACCTTTGTGCAAACCAGCTAAGTGTGCCCAGTTGTCAGGTCAGCATGGGAAAGAAGCCCACAGTCCCTGTGCTTCTCCCTTTGGCCTTGCCAGTGAGGCCTCTCTGGTCATCAACAGGGGCACTGCTTCCTCCCTGCGGCCTCAGGCCACCCCTCAGCCTGCTGCACACTTTATGCAGGGACAGGGGACCTCAGAGCACTGATGACACCACCCATGGGAAACCGTGTTTGCTGGGGGGGTGATGGTGTTTTCTGTGGCCAGCTGACCACCACACCACTTCCCTTTGAGCCCTGTCCCTGCCGTGCCACTGGTGGCTGAGCCAGGCTGCGGCATGGCCGCCCCTTCAGCCTGCTGCCAGCGGGGCTCTCTGCCCTGCACACTGCCATCGAGGGCTGCTGCCCGTCCTCCACAGGCAATGCTGCTTCTCCAAATATACACAGTGGCATTTGTTTGTTTACTGGAGAAGTTTTGCAATGGAGTGTGAAGAGAGGGATGCAGCAGTCAGGGTACCACACTTGGGGCAGTGCCAAAGCAGGGGGGAGGTGACGGGTGGGTTCGTGTCCCATGGCCTTTCCTGGGTTTTCCTTTCCACTGGGAATCAGCAGTCTCCATGGTGGATGGAAAAAGGTGCAGCAGAAGTTCAGGATGCTCTGGTCTTCTCATGTGTATTGTGAGGGTCATGCTATTCTCCTTTGAACTGCATTCTCCCAAAATGCCTAGAAGTGAGAGGATCAGCTCTTGGGATGTGGGTACCTGGGCTGGGCAGAGCCCAGCATTTCTCTTCCATAGCACACCATCACTGTCACTCCTCCCAAGGGCTCATACTAACACCTGCTAGTTCTATTGCAAGAAGATTAGCCTGACATTTTCTGTGAAGGGTTCCCATGTATATGTTCTATATCAGCCCACTTCAGTCCAGATTAGTGAATTTTCCATGCTTTTGGGGCCTGGGGCTGGTATTCCCCAGTGGTTTATTTGGAGTAGCATGTGAATCCTAGAGGATGTGTAATCTTATGTTGACCATTGGGCCTCATTTGTGTATTTTATTAGTTAATTTTTAAACACTGACCTAGAGCTCTGTATCCATTTTAAAATAATCCAAATTATAAATAAACAGACTGCCTAGCATGGGCTTGGAATAATAAATCAGGAGAAAAACAATTAAACACAACAGAAAAAATCGGTCTTGAGAGAAAACAGACATTGAAAAAAGAAAAGGCACACCAATATATATTCTAGAGGGAGAAGGAGAAGTAATACAAGACTGAAAGAAAAAAAAGGTAAAAAATTTCACATGCTTAAAAACTAAAAAAAAAAAAAGGATTGAATTCAGGCAATTAATAATGCAGCATTAGCACAAACATCTCTGTTAGGCTTAATTACGATAGATTCATCTTAATGAAAAATCAATCCTATAAGCAGCTCTTAATATTCACCTTCACTAATTGTACCTGCTAACTGAGCCTGGACCTATATCACATCAAAGATTACTCACAGCTGAGCTTTCCCCTCCCCAAGGGGCTGGTGAAGGCAGCCCTGCCATGGGGGCAAAAGGCAACCTGGGGGCAAGGGGACCCCAGCAGCCGTGATGAGGAACAATGATGACCCTCACAATACTTGCCCTCCTGTGCAAGTAGCCCAGGCTGTTTGCTGCAGACAGGGGAAGGAAAAAGCAAGAGTGGCTTTTCACTTGGACAGCTGATCTTTATTACCTCTGAGTTTGGTGACACAGGCAATGGTATTTGGTTCTCACTTCAGGAAGCACGTTTGGCAGTGCAGTGGGTGGAAGCCATTCGCAGGCACTGTGGCCCATTCACTCATGGACCTGAACAGCCACACCTATTCACAGTCTGTTTATTCTGTATCATGTCTCTGGCAGCCGCCAACATTTCTTTTTCCAGAAGATGCAAGAAATCTTCCATAGTAGTCTGTCCTGGAGAAAACTGCTTCTCTATTGCCAATAGCAAGAATTTGATTTATGTTCTTCATATCACATCTCTCATTTAATGTTGAAAGTCAATGTTCTTGCACAGGACCATCTAGCTTCATTTACTCACTCTTGGACACAGTGATGTGGCAGTAAGTCTGCTGATTAATTATATACTGTATCTGAAAAATGAAGGCAGTGCTTAGGTGACCCAGCACACCACTGGACCAGCAGTGGAATGGTGAAAATGGACTGCCACCATGACTCTAAAGGGAGTGGAGTCACCTCCATCCCTCCTGAGACACAGACACTCGCTGCAGATATGCAGAAACAACACCAAACTCTGGGCATTTTGCTAGACCAGTTGGGTCAGAAAGCACAGGGTGTTTTCCAACACAGTCTTGATGTGCCCACCAGGACTGGCATTTGCAAAGCATCCATCAGGCTCCAAATAAAAGAGCACAGAGGACTCACTTCTCTTGAGCAAGGTATGCTTGGTGTACACTGCTACTGCAGTAAGACCAGAAGGGGGCCTGGTGGCTGTATTGGTCTGTAATCCACTAATCTATGAATCCTGTGATTTAAATGGCTACAGCACTGTTTCTGCTTTCACTTTTCCATTTCTTCTCCTCTCCCAGGCAGAAAGTCTGTTACATCCAGTTGCCTTAAGCTTCAAGGACCAGTCCAACTCTCAAGAGACCCATGATATCTCCAGCATACCCTGCCCCAAAGCTCCAGCTTGTGTCACAGGATGGTTTAAATGTTCACAGAGCACACACTGAATACAGCATGTAGCATGCAGACCTTCCCCAGCACCTTGAAACAAGAGGCAGCACAATATGTAAACCTTGGTGAGAGTAGTGAATGTCACCAGCATTTCCCCACCTTGGCTCCACTGTACTGCAGAAGAAACTCTGAGCTGGGCTCAGGCATAAGAAGGAGGTCCAGAACCCTTTTCCAGAAGTTCGTAGTTTATCCTGTGAATCAAAGAGCCTTTTTGTATGCTGGTGCCACAGATTACAGGAGCATATTCCTCACTTCCTGACTCATTTTTCTAACCTTCCTGCATGGGCCAGTGGTTTACCTGACCCAGGCTCATCTCTGTACTTCTCACCTGCAGCACCTCTGACCCTTCCCTCTGCAGTCAGGGGTTTCTCTGTCTTTCTGTGAAGGAGCAACTTGCTCTCCCAGTTTTGGCTAAGCAAGCCAACATCCCAGGGTGTTTCCAGGTGTAAGAACTGCCAGGAATAGATAATATTGTGTCCTAGATCCCACTTGACAGGGATGTGAAGCAATAAAGGTCAGAGGGGTTTGCCCATATCCTGGGTACTCCATGAGACACCACTTTCCCCCCTCTACCTGTCCTGCTGCAAGCAAGGATATTCCCAGTGGGATGAAGATGGGTGCCTCCTGGTCCTCATCCTCTTCACAGAGGATGTAGGTGGTATTTCAGGCTGGGTTTTCAGCACACCATCAGTGGGTTATAAATTGCTAGGAACTAGAAGACTTGCTCGGGACGATAGAAATGAAACCAAAGTGACAAAGGTTCAGTTTAGGTATTCCAGACAAAACCCTTAAATTAGACGGGATGAATCATGAGTTAAACACCATTTGTAAAACACGTTGGGATTTTCCTGCATTTCAGTGAGCTGCATGGTATAGCCATCTTTCCCAAATATTTAACCAGCAGACCTGACAGGAGCAAACATCCAAAGACTTGCTCATGTGATGCCTGCAGTTGTGAGGCTACCAAAGCACTTGGCAGGCTGAAGGGCAAACAAAAGGGACAAATGGCAAGTGCAGTGCATTTGTAGTTGCTTCCTTCTGGAAAGTAGTGACCTGCCTGTCCCAGCACAGTGCAGCATCTTGGGGCATAATATCCCAAAGCATGAATGGCAGTGATTTGCATCAAGGAATGGTCTCCACGATATCCACAGGGATATTTATGTCTGGCTAAATGAACACCACAATAGGTGGTGCATTTAGCACATTAAGTAATTCCAAAGGGAGGCTGGAAGCAAAGATTCTCAGATACCTGAGAGGATGCCAACACTGCAACATAAAGGCATGGCCAGAGACTTTGTAGCTTTGCAAGAGCTAGCTTTAATTACCTAGCTCAGGTACTGATAATGCAGCACAGATTAGCTGCTCAAATATTTAGTTTTCTTGGGCCAGTTTTCCATCCAAGGCTGAGTCTCACATCACTTTGGGTACTTGAGACTGCAAGTTCTGACAGACCCTGCCTAAGCAAGATGTACTCCACCACTGTCCTGAAACAGAAAGGCTGTTCAGTCTTTCATTTCTCAACCAATAATTGGAGGCTGGTATACCATGTGAACAAGTACAAAGCAATCCAAAATTCCCACCACGCCACCAAGCTCTTCCCTTTTTTTCCTGAGTATGCTCCACAGGAATTTTTGGTGACATCTCATGAAAAGCAACCACAGGCAGGCTACCCTTTCCATCCTTGGCCTTGTGGAACATTTGATGTCCACACCTCTGCCATGATGTACATGATGCCTTCCATGGATGCTCCTGTCTGGCCAGCACATTGTTTGCAGATGGATGTGCAGGCTGAGGGCTGTAGGGCCTGGACCAGCTGGCTGAATGAATTGATGAAGCAGCTCTTGCACAAGGACCAGAGGATTTTAGGTGGCAAAGGCAGAGGGTGAAGCTCTGCAGTGGGGCAGCTAGGGCAGAAAAAACTGTGGTTTCAGCATTCACAGACCAAACCAGAGTAATAAATAACTACTATAAAGGGTTGAACTGGGGACTCCACGTACCTATAAAGTGGTAGTGTTTTGAAATGAACGGCCTCTGGAAGCACTGAGTAAACAGGTCAGAAGCTTTGGTGACTTCACATATTGGAAAGATAAAAATTACACATTGCAGAATGAGGAGGAGCCAAATTTCATTCTTTGCTGACATCCAACCAAAGGCAAACATGGCAGCACAAGCTCCATGCTCAGAGGGATTCAAAACCAGGCCTTTCACCACAGCTTCCAAGCACCTGCTACCTCTTTGTTATCTTCTTTGAGGAAAGGATCAGGGCTTATTTTGCTGTATTTCCAGCTACCTTTGCTAGGGATCCAGCTGACTTAGTTTTCTAGCGCAGACAGCAAGAAGCAGTTATTTGCTGGGTCAGCTTTAGATCCCTGGCTTCTCTATGAATCTCTCACTGGGCTACTTCTATTCTCAAAGAGCCTTCTAAATAACATATACAGTTTCAAGCCAAAAGGGAATTATGCTGTCCAGGCAGCTGTGGTTTATTTGTGTCAAGGTGGGGGCACTAATGTGTATTTGGCCATTCCGAATCACAATTCTTTCAACGTCTTCTAAATCTCAGCTTCATCATTCCTACAGAAACAGTGTCTGGTAACTATTCCAACACCTTAACTATTAAGTTGCTGGAAGTGCTTTCTTCTTTTCCTGCCTTTCTGTATGCACTTTTTTATCCCAGCAGGTTAAAAAAAAGCATGCTCAATATGCATGTTAAATGATGTTAAAAAGTTGGGTGCCAAATGATATCTTTCAAAAGGTGATGTTTTTATGCTGCTATCATTTCTCCCACTAATATTTCCTTCTGTTCTCTAAATGTTCTTTCCTTAAAGCTTTCATTTTGTGGGCCTGCCAAACTGTCTATATTTTCTTAAATTCTCATTTCCTCTGGCACACATTTCTTGCTTATAGTTACAGTAACTAAAAAAAAAAAAAAAGACAGAAAAAAAGATTTTGCACTGAGCCCAATTTCCAGTATGTAATCTTCTTTCTTAATATTGGTTCACCACCCTTTTTATTCTCATGTTTCTGATTGCTGCAAACTTACCTGTTAGGTTTGGAAACTATTAATTCACTTCATTTTCAGAGCTGTTCAAAAATAACTAAGCAAGAAGCATCCTGGTCTGATGCCTTTTATAAATTTCTGCTTGCTGTGCAAAGGCTGAATTTGTGCTTTGTTCTTGCTGGTTACTTTGTTGCTGCATCTCTTCCCTCTTACACCTCACTCCATTTTTCACAGCACCAGGGTTTTCTGTTACTCGGTCTCTCCCTTTCTTCCCCCCTCCCCGCTATGAATTGGGGAGTAGCTGTGTGTCTTAACAATATCTAATGCTAATTCCTGCAGTGGCTACTCAGCTTTCTGGGATTCAGTGCACCAGGTTAGATAGAAAGATGTTTTGTGGTTCAGGATTGCTTTGGGCTGTATGAGCATTCCAAGCTTACACAGGAAGTGGCAGAAAAACAGTATTAGGGAAGAAACAGTGGAAGTACTACTCCTTTCCTATGGAGCACTAGCACCACAAATGAGGTGAATGAGCAAATATTTAATTTACAATAGTACTAGGAACAGCAATTTCCCCCAAGATGCTTTCTAGAGCATTCTGATTTGTCACAATACTATGGAGTGTAGAAACCTTTGAGGAGAAGTAAGTATTTTTCAGTCATTCTTTACAGAAATAAAGTGAGTCATCAAGATGTTGTTGTCCAGACTTTCAAAACAAGCTCATATTTTGTGCATTGAGTTCCCTGTGTGCTTACCATAATTGCAGACTTAATCACAGTAGGGATACACACATGTACAGGGGTAGCATAGTCAGGGGCACTCCCTTTTCCCTGAAAACAGTGCACCCGTGCTGGTGGTGAAGTGAGAAAGGACCTCAGCACCCAGCTCCCTCAGGCTTCACAGAAGACCTATGTGGCTTTCACTAATTACAGCCAGGATTTTTACAGGACTTTGCTTGTATCAGTCTCTTTCAACATGCAGGAAAAAATAGTGATGAGTTGATGTTATTTTCCTAGGAAGAGTATGAGGAGAAACATAACAAAAGCAGCTGCAGCAAACCAAGACTACCTGTGACAAAGCAGAGAACAGACGACAGCCTCTAAGGGGAGAAGGGAGATGAGCAATAGGAGAAACAGGAGATCATAATTTTTCACTTCATCTAAAATTGTAAGTCTCCCCCTCCTTTAAAACATCAGAAAGGCATTCACTACACACTTTGTTCAGCCAAGGCAGCTTTCCCACCCTGATGCTGTTTTGGGAGGTAAAAGAGCAGGTGACAAAGAGGCTGTTGCATGACTTTAGTCAAAATGAGACCTTGCTGCCCCTTAGAAACCAAAGTGTGCAAGGACAACCCTTTGCTCCTGGTATCTTTTAGACACACACCACGGCTTTTTGTAGCAACCAAAACATCAGAGCTGCTGGCTTAGAGCTGGTGCGTTTTTGCTCCTGGTGGGAGGAGTGCTGTTCCTGAAGCCTGCTCTGGGATTGTTTACATTCTGTCAGAAGGAGCTGCTTCCGTCAGGAAAGTCTCTCCCCACCAGCCATCTCAAGTATTTTCAGTAAGCTTCTCTAATCAAGAAATATTAGGAAACAAGTCCAAAAGACAGAGTTAAATCACACTGCTCCACCTAAAAGCAAAGAATATTTGTTTCTGTCTCTGTTTCAATATCTTTTGCCCTGGTGATGAAGGAGCTGATCCTGTTTTCAATTTTACATGTACTTATCTTGCTGACTGGAACTGTTGCAGAGAGAAGGAGATGCTAAGCTCTGAGCTGGGAATTACTTAACAATAGCATCTCCTTTTGGAGACAGAGCAGGAAATCCCTTTAGGATTGGGTTAGAAAAAGGTGGTAAAGCATAAAGAGAAAGCAAATACAGCCAGCAAAGCCCCCTAACATGAATCCTCCTTGGCTGCAAGCCTACAGTACAAAGCTGTGCTCTGATGAAATCTATTACTTTATGTGCAGGGTACCTTTAAATGTTTTTGAGTTAAACATCCTTAAGCCATTTTCCCCTAACTTTGTGATATTTCTGTGTAGATTCAATACACTGCAAAGAAAGGCCAACATCCCAGGATGTGAGAGACTTGTGAGGGCAGTTGCAAGGGGATCTGGGGAGACACCACTGGGAGCTGAGGATTGCTCTCCTGGGCAGAAGTGCTTTGGTGGCTCTTGCAGGATGACCTGTAGTGACTATTCAGAACTCTTCTTGAGAAGACCAGGCTTCTGGTATATTCTTGATGGGGAGTGAAAGCTTTTGATAACTCTATAGGAACTTGGCGTCCGTGCATTTTTCTCCCTTTCTGGATAAAGTCTTGGCAGCTGCTCGAAGTCTATTTTAAACAAAGCCAGTGATTTCTGGAGAGATGGAAAACACATGAAGGGCACAGTGAAAAACAAGGAGAAAATCTGACTGCAGGATAGTGGGAAACAAAAGTGATAAAGAACACTGCTTACTCCTCCTCCTCCTCCTCCTCCTCGTTCTCCAGCAGGGCAAAGTCCCTTGCACTATACACCACCACACCGAGGCTTCTCACTACTACTCTGCCATCATGGGTTCTGCTCAAAACTCAAGAGCTTTTCTCTGCTGAGCTCCCCTCCCCTTGATGGTGACCCATGCTGCCCTGCCTTTATGCCCAGCACCCAGGTGGTGTTTGTGACAGGAGGTGGCTGTCACAGCAGAAAAATGGGAGGATGGAGCACAAACAGTAATTCAAAGGCCTGATCCATTGCAAAAGCTCTGGTAACCAAAACAAAAATAAGTTATCTGCAAAGAATATAATTATGGTCAAAGCCATACCTCTGACCTAGGGCCAAAAAAAGTGTTGTTTATAACCGTCAGTATGTAGAGAAATGAACCTGTAATTTATGCATGGTGAAACATTATAATTTTTGATCTAGAAGCCTCCTTTCCTGTTGAAAGGCTTGGTAATTTAGTCTTGGTCACTTGGATCACATGGGATATTCATGCAAATCCTTTTCCTAAGCTGAGTTTAAAGCATTACGCACGTGCACAGTGTGCCCAGTGGGACGTGCCCTGGCCCAGTGGTGCATCCCTCCTGCCCCTGGGAGGAAGGACTGCCCAGGGCTGTGCCCTGGGAGCTCCAGCAGGCCAAGAGCACACACAGGGAACTCATATGGCCTCATACCTATCTTTAAGTGCTGCCTACAGAACCCATATGATCAGCTGCCTCCACTGCTTCCCGTATGTGCACAAGGTTGCTGTTACATGCTGGGTAGTCTCTGTTTGCACGATAACCTCTCTGGGACAGGGAGGCTATCTTTTCTTTGTTTTGGAAGGTGCCCAACTTGCTCTCAAGCATTCAACAGGCAGTCAAGAAATGATTCAGATGGAGAAGCAGAAACATGACTTGCCTGGGCTTGACAGCATTTCTTTATCAGTTCTCTGTTCAAATCAAATTAGGCTGGCAAGGATCGAAAGAAGTGACTGTCTGGAGACTGGTAGCCCCCCCAAAAGCTGTTGGTTTTGTTATTTTGGTACAATACTTTCAGGAGGTGTCCACAATAAAAAAAGTACTATCACATCTGCTACTGGTTGGTGTCCTTAGAAGCCATCCCAAAAGACAGATCAAGGACTGAATAAGCATGAAAACTTTGGAGAGAGGTTTAGATGAAGGATAAGATATATTAGGTTTGGCAACACTATAACCTACCACAAATTTAAAAATTGTGAGTCACTCAAAAAAAAAACAAAACCAAAAAACCAAACCAAAACAAAAAAAAAACACACTAAAAACAAGACTAGAGAATGTTTTAAAAAATACTATTTTTATTTTGTTCTGTCGTTTCATTTCCAGTTCAACCTGCCCACTCCTGGGTCCTTGTCAGTTTACCAACATTGCCAACACTCCAAAATATCTTGCAAGCAAGACAGCTTTGCTGAAAATCGAACATCAGAAATCTTGCTGCTATTCTTGGCTCTGGGAGCAGATTGTGGTCTGGTGGTTACAAGCATCATGGCCAGCTGAAACACACCCATGTTTGGGTCATCTCTAAGACATGAACCATGGATGTCTGGTTGCAAGAGCATGAATTTCCAACTTAAGGGCAAATGAATCAGATGCTAACACAAAAGTAGGAACAAGGTCAAATTGCTTCATGAAGTTCTCTTGCAGAAGGGTGACAACACAAATTGGAGAAGGCCCTAATTTGGGATTTCCTTTCAAAAGGATATGTAGCAAGTAGCTGAGATGCAGTTCTGTGAAACAGAGAGCTGAGTCTCATTCCAAGCATTGCTCAAAGAGTTCTCAAGTCTCTCTGTTAAGAAGACCATTAACCCTCCAAACCTTTACTGTAGGGCTGGAAATGCTGAAAGACACTAGGTACTGGAACTGAAACTACAGCTGACAAGGCCCTGCCTAGGCCGATATTTTTTAGTAACTTTTTTCCCCCTGGACTGTGAGGAGGTAAAATTGTATAATCAGCATGGAAATTCCAGCAGCAAGGGACAAAACCACACTCTGTATGACAGGTGACAACACTGGCATAGCACAAAGAAGTCTGTGCCTGAGCTGCCTGTATGGTGTTTGACTGAAGATAAACAGAAGTCTTGGAACTTCCCACTGACATTCGCACTCATCATGATTTTTTTTTAATGATATCAAAAAGGTAGGGCACCTTTCCTTATGCACTTTAACGGCACAGATTCTAAAGTGAGCGAGTGATGGCCCATTTTTAAATCCACTTAGGGCATGCTTTTACTCTAGATAGAGCACACATTCCTCTACCTTCTCTGGTAAACGTACAGAAAAGTGTTGAACCTTTCAGTACAGCCAATTAATCACTAGTTGGCAAGATGAAGAAGTGCTCTGGACAAGTACCAACTCGAAGAAAGAAAAAAAAAAAGAGAGACATTAGAGACCATATCTTATCTCAGACAAAGAAGTGCAATGCAAAGAAGTAATGTCCCATTATAGAACTGTGTCTACTCTGAGATTAACAAAATGCACTACCATCTCTTCCACAGTAATGAGCAAGCAGAAGCATAAAAGGCAGTTAACATCCTAACTTGGAACTCTGCAGCACCAACTTTTAGGTTCCTCCATCAGCTCCACTTCCCTGAACCAAGTGGCTGCCTGAGCTGCCCCTCAGGCAATGTAGGAAGCAGCAGATGTCTAAAAGTAGAGAACATCCATTGGTGCCCTCAGCAGGGAGACAGCTGGGAGGGCCATTGAAGCACAGAGATCACGAGAAGAGAGTCAATAAAACACTTCTCTCCTGACTTTGAATACCTCATAAGGAAGTCTCTCTCAACCTGGTTCAAAGACTGAATCCTCAAATTCAACTGATTGTAAACAGAAACACGGATTTTACAGCCACACCATGATTTTGCTAGCCCTAAGACAGTTGTATTCACTCTCTCTTCCTGCTCTCTGGACTCCAAAATATTTGTGTTATAGATGTGACAGAAGTAGCTTAGAGCAACTCATCCTGACTGGTCGCATGCATAGGGCCCTCCTCTGGGAACAGAGAACACCAGGATCAGATCCTGTCTGGCAGGACAGTAGACAATGACTCTGGATGAGAGTTCAAATGAGGGTTATAGGCTGACAGCAGAGAAGGGATCAGCCTCCTCTGCATCTTTTATGAACCCTGCTTTGGTGGCACACTCTGAAACAGGCTGCCCCAACAGATATCTCAAATGAGAGAGCCACACAGGACTGTGGCATGAGATTGGTCCTGAGATGTTCAGTGCCTCCACCAGAATTTTAGGATGGTGGGGAATGTGAAAACCCCTTCCAGGGTTAGGCAGCAGCTGGATGAGATTGTGGGGCTGGACTTTGGTTTCAAAAGGGATAGGTAAGCACCAGTGCACTTTGCTGGATCTAATTTTGTGCCTTATGTTACAAGAGAACTTAACAACCAGGAGCAATAATCCCTTTGCCCACCTTCCATCATTCTCTGTTGTATCCACTCCAATAAAGTGTCAGATTGGTTGACTGACTCCACACATCTTTAACTAAAGATCACAACAGAGTGGGATGTTAACAATTGTAAGCCACATCTACCATGTTAAGGAGAGTTCAGCTGTAGATGTGGCCTGTGGCAACCCCTTCTCCAGCAAGGGAAACTCCCCCTGGCCAACCTCATGGGGAGCTGGTACAAAGGTGGATATTCTGCTTTGGTTTTCCTTTTCCAAAGGGCAAGCAAACTACTGCAGCGGGAGTGAGAATGGGATTGGTTCTGTTTCTGTGGATGAGGAGGGAAATTTCACCTGAAGGAAAAGTGTCTAGTTCAGATGGAGGCATAAAGACCTCATAAGCACATCAGCCCCAAATAACAGTTTACATCAACAAACATTTCTTTTTCTGATAAATGCCTGATTGATTAAGTATTTGTTCATGTTTGGGCACAACATGAAGCACCGTTTGGATTCCCCTGTTATCAGCTCCCAAGAACCATGACTCACAATCACACAGGAAAGGAAGTGAAGGGGAAATGCTTTACTACATCCAACATTGCAGGAATGAATGTCATGTTGTTGTTACTAGTGTAACCCCGGGCAGGGATATTGCCATGCAGGGACACAGCCAGGCTGCCAGACCGGCAGTACTTGGGTGGTGGAGCCAGGTTTCTGTTCCCAGACAAGCTGCTCCCAAGATATACATACCAAACCACCCTACTGGAGCCTCAGCCCTGAATCCCACAGGCTGCCAGCCCCACTGGGGGAGCCAGTGTCAGCAAGCAGGGGGGTTGGGCACCTCAGAAAGCCTGAAGAATATCCTGTGTTATACATCTTGTCCACTTTCCTACCCTCACTGAAATCATTGGCGATCCTAGGCAGAAAGACTGAGGGCAGCAGTGAAAGGCCTGGGTAGCAACACTAACTGAGCTTTACTATTGCCACACCATGCTGGCTCTAGGATTACAGCCTTGCACCGAGGGGAAACACAGAGCTTAGCCCAAAAGCTGGCTGCAAGTACATTGAAGTCAGCAGGAGCTTTTGCCAAGGAGCTAAGTGAGCTCTGGGGTGCATTAGTTACAGAAATGACTTTGGTAAGGTTTCCTTGCAAAGTGACACAAGGACATACAACTAGGGTATTGGAATATAATTAAGAGAGAAAGAAGTTAGGATGGATATGGTGAAAAACCTTTTGTCAGTAAGATTTATTAGTACATACAGCAGTCTCTCAAGGGAAATAGTAGAGAGCCATTCACTTGGGATATTTAAAATTAGACTAATGAAAGTGCCAGCAAATATTCCATGGGGAGCGTGCTTGCACTGAGGCAAAATGAGCTTTGTGACCCTGTCCTGTCGAAGGAAGGCTTTGTGCAAATGCCTAAGAGACTGGGCAAGCTGGCTACCAGCTGCAGAGCCCTGGGTCTCCCTATGTGAAGGAGAGTAGTGTGGAGAGCTCTGGGAAGCTGCTGCCCCAGTGGTGGAAATGTTGGGCAGGGTCACAGGGAGGACTCATTGGAAGACATTGAAATGTGTTTTATATTGAGAGCATCTCAACACCTTCTTGCTAAATGGTGACAGCAAGTTCCCTGATGATGCAAAGCTGGGAGGAGTGGCCGATCCCCCAGAGGGCTGTGCAGCCCTGCAGAAGGACCTCAGCAGACTGGAGAGATGGGCAGAGAGGAACTGTCTGAACTCAACAACAGCAAGTGCAGGCTCCTGCACCTGGGCAGGAATAACCCCAGGGACCAGCACAGACTGAGGGCTGAGCTGCTGGGAAGCAGCTCTGTGGAGAAGGACCTGGGGGTGCTGGCGGACAACAAACTGTCCCTGAGCCAGCAGTGTGTCCTTGTGGCCCAGGAGGCCAAGGGGATCCTGGGCTGCATTAGGAAGAGCATTGGCAGCAGGTCGAGGGAAGGGATGCTCCACTGTCAGTTGTAGCAGTGTTCCTGACACTTTCCTTCATATTCTCAAACCAGTCACTCGTCACCCTGTTTACTAAGGGGCTGCTGTTCCGTAGTCATGGCAGTTAGTCTGGTGGCAAAGGTGTCTAAAAATGGGAATTTCTCAGTGGAGTGGGTGACCCTCCTGTTCTACACTCACTGCTGGATTGCAGAGAGTCATAGTTCAGGCTGATGATCATAACCAGCCCTGAAATGCAAATATAAGCCCCATTCCCCTGCTTGTGCCCTTGCTGTCTCAGTTTGAGTTGGTGTGTTCCAATACCATAATGGACTACTACAACAAATCATATACAGTAATTTTAAAAGGCAGTGATGTAAAATGATTGAAACAACCAGTTTCTTTACATATCCCATTAATCTTTCCTGGCTATTTATTTCTGTTGAAATTTTTTTCAAAAACTTGCAGTGTTGAAAGAAGTCAATCCTCATTGTCCTCTTACTAAGAGCTAACTGTCTCCATGAAAACAAAGTTTCATGACTGCTGCTGTCGTGATTTGAGCAGCAGACGTAAACAGGGTCATCTCCAGCCATAGTGGGTGGATGTTTAGTTTATAGCGCTGAGGTTAAGAGTGAAAGCGTGTGACTAAGAGCAGAAAACAGAGGAGTCTTTGTATACATCAAGAGCCCTGAGGCAAAACGCAGAGAAGGAGAATGCTGACACAGACTTTAATGGAGAAAGAAAAGAGTCCATTATGAATGTTACAGAGAACATAATTCATTTAAGAGAAATCGAGATTTAAAGGACTTATACAGGGCAATATGAATACTGATGTCAGTGTGTCACACCTGGTGGTTTGTTGTCAGACTCTCGAGCTGTGTTAGGGTACCATGCATCATGTCAGGTGGAAGACAACTCACTATCAGAAGTTATTGTCACCTCCTTTTTAGATTCCTGTTGGAAACGGGTTTCTTTCAGTTTAAGTCTCTTAACAGAAACCAGTAATATGAACAATGAAACAACTGCAGCTCTTGCATTTTAACACCAACTTCCCAAAGCTGTCAAAAGCTTTCAGGATGCTTTTTCCTCCCCAAAACCCATCTCTTCATAACTAGAAACAGGAGACGGGGTGGGGGGGTGCAAACAAAATAAGGAAATGGGGCTGTATCATTTCTGAATTACTCAAGTATGAGAGCATAAGGAGTGAGCTGCTTAGTAGAGCTGCTTCCAAGCTTGCATATACGTTGTGGAGACTGAGGACAAGCACATTTACTGCACCATAAAACAATGTCATGAGTGCTTGAAAAATATTCCCCAATCCATACACTATAGTGGGTTCTAAACTTCAGCAGCCAGAGTCATGAAAATAGAGTGCTTTGTGCAGTAGCTTGCGCAACCAAAGAACTTTCTTGTCCTCAGAGTACTTTATTATTTTTAACGAGACAGGCTGAGCACTTCTTGATAAACATTTTTTCCTTGAAGCAGGAATCCTACTTAAACTTTTTACCTTGTCCCTACAGCATGAAGCTAGGAAGTTAATAACAGAACTCATTTTCCTTTAAAGTGCTAGTCATGTTAGTACAGAAAGTGAGGGACATGTGATTGTCATGAAAGGGGCCATGGCTGGAAACAAATTGAAAGTGCTCTGTTAGTATGCAGGTTTAGTACCTTAAGAAGAAAGTTTTCCAAAGCACATTTTCTAGGATATCCAATTTCTTTCAAACTAACAATAAAAAAAAAAAAAAAGTATTAATGTTGCAATAGGAATGTTCCAGCCTGTAGTATTTGGTCCTGATGCCTAACCTTGAAAATGTTTCCATGAACCTTGAGTCTACTTTGCCACAGGCAAGTAACGGCCAGCAGGTCATGACAGAGCCAAACCAAAGAGCCAAGAGTAATTTAGCAGGTCTCAGAGGAAAGGAGGCTGATCACACATCTACACGCTTGCCTTTGCTTTGAGCAAGGTGCAATGCATGCTGCTGCTTTGGCAAATGCTTCTGGGGTAGCATTACACACCGTTCATTTTTAAAAGACATTCTTCTCTTTGGTACAAGAATTATTAAAGCTTCTAAGAGTGAGATTTTAATTAACAGTGAGAATTTAACCACATGAAAATGAGGAAACTCTGGGCAACCCCCCCATCGAAGTCAATCTCACGTCTGTCCCCTCGTATCAGTGTGTTACAACAGGCTCTTTCACAGTCACATGAGGCTGACCAGGGGACACACTTCTCACTAGATCTAATACAATGAAAAGAAAAACTGTCTTTTTCCCCCTGTGGTCTTAGATGCACATGTGGCTTTTCATACCACACACATCATGTGTTCTTGGAATGAAAGGCCCTTTTGTAACATGCAGACACCAGTCAAGGCAACTTAACATCGGGTAGGATTGTTAACTTGGCTCCCTAAGCCTCCAATGCACACTGCAGCAGCATTGCACTGGAAGAACAATGTGGTTGAAGGAATTTGACCAGCCATATTATAAATAATTCACAGTACATGTATCACCATTGCTGCTCCACCCAGGTTAACTACCTTTACTTAGTGGAGGTAATTTTTCCCAAGAAAACTTGAGGACAGGCCTGATGATTGCTGTGCTTGGGATGGCCGAGATGTTCGCGTGTCTGTGTTTGGAGGAGTCACTGCTAGCCTACAAGCACTCTCAAACGTGGCCATCTTCCTCTGCTGCCTTCATGTCACAAGACCAGTGAGAACCATATTTCCTTAACAGGATTACTAAGCAATGAGTCTGCATTCTTAAGGCCTCAGTACCTTCAAATGTACCTGTGCAGGCAGTAGGTAAGAGGTCATCAATCAAAGATTACATTTTGCAAATCTGGAGGATGTACCTTATGTGTATCTTAACAAGATCTTCCTGATTTGAAGCGGGTTAACTCTGCAGTACCAAGCAGCAGCAGTTCTCTGTCCAAGCATGGAAATAAATCTTCTTGAAAGACTATTTTACAAATCAAATTATGCCCACAGAAAGCAGTCCAATCTCAAAAGGAAACTTTGTCCTTGCTGCAGGGCATGGTATTAGGGTGCACATAAAGTGTGCAGATATTTTCAAAGTTGAACAACCCAAATTGTAGCACTGATTTAGGTAACTCCAGAATAGGCCAGCTGTGTAAATGCCCACCATCCCTTAAAAAATAAAACAAGGAACACAGACAAATTTAACAATTTTATTAAAAATTGTACCAGTTATTAGAAAAAAAAATCCAAGTATTAAAGTATTAAAAAGCACCAAAGAAGAAAGCACAAAGCAAATATACTGCACAGATACAAAAAAGGAGCTCTGCCCAGTCACCATTGGTACAGGCAGGAGTCCTGGAGGCACACAACCAGGATAAACAAAATGCTACATTCTCACTGGGTCTCAGTCCATGGCAAAGGAGGTGTGTGCACATCAGGACTAATCCAGACAGAAATCTCACAGGAGAGCATCGGGTTTACTTCTGCAGCAGGACAGCATCATACTCTGGTGAAAATCAGAAGTCCTGGGGAAACCCTCCACTGAGAGGAAGTTTATTAATTACATTGCAAATTCTAGCTCATCTTACCCTCTTTGTTTTCCAGATGAAGGACTCTGAACAACTTGGAACAACTTTGTTGTTTTTTGGGTTTTGTTGGTTTTTTTTTTTTTAATATCCCACCAAAGAACAGTCATGCAGGAAGCAGGGGGGGAAGGAGAAGAAGAAAATGTGAATCCACATTTCACAGTATTCTCATCAGTGAATTTCACCTAGAAAAATTGGAGACTGTGCTACATACCATGGAAAAGAACAGAAGAGAGCCACAATTATTTTAACCAAAAAAACCCAACATCTACATACCCAAACTCAATTTTAGTGGAAGGATTTTCAAATGCGCCCAGTGGAAACAGACATACACATCCCTGTGGGCTGTTTTAAAATTTCCCTTTTACAAGCCTAACTTCTGACATGTATTTAAAGGACATACTGACAATGTCATCCTTTCATCACATCAATCTCTCCCCCTTTTGTCATCAAATACTCCTTTCAGGATAGTCTCATCTAAAACTGAGTTGAGGAATCTGTGATGATGCTCTCCTGGAGCCACGTCCACAAACTGGGGAGGCTCCTTAAGATTTAAGAATAACTTTATACATGCAAAATTTCCATAATAGATTTTAAAAACAGTTTAACAATCTACCCTTCCCACCCCTCTGTTCCCCAAAGGCAGCAAAAAGTCTGAAGACAGAACTGAAACATGGCTTTAAAAAACAGCCCACAGACATTAGGTTTCGCTTCCCAGAAACCAACTTCCAGCATGGGATTCGCAGGAAGAGACCCTCCTTTCTGTGGCTAAGGGGGAAGGTGAGGCACATGTAAGAAAGAAGGGGTAGAGGATGTCAGACTGCATTCAGTTCAAGAAAACACACACACACTCATACACACACACAATTACATTCCAGTGCATTTGATGTGTTTGGTCTTTTCTGCTTTTCCTGGTGGAGAAGAGCTGAGCTGTGTAACACCTGTGTGAACACATGCAAACCAAAGAAACAGAGACCACTGAAGTCTTTAGGAACTGCAAAAGATTGTCCTAGGATCTTTTATCAATTCCTTGAGGTATTTCTTCTTGCTAAAACAATCAAAGGCAACAGGCAGGCATTTTTGCAAATGATCACAAATGCCAGTTTGAAAGACAGACTCTTTTGAAGGACATTATTAAAAACTTTGTTGTCAAATTATGCCAACACTCAACAGTGCTTGGTTCATGGGCAGATCTCCCATTAATAGGAACCAGCTCTCCATGGTTCTTTTATTTATGATCCTGCAGTAAATACTGCTGGTAAAACAAGGCAAGACCTCCACAAATCTGTGTTCTTGTTTGATTCTAGCACATATGCTGAGTGCTTTCCCTATTTTTCCCTTTAAAAACACCCTCAATATCACACCATTCAGCATGTCACAGTCTCACCATTCCCACAGCTTCAGCAGAGATATGGATCAGGACCAGCAGCGGAAGGGTGGAATTCAATGTACAGTTGATAGGGTCACATTGCAATAACTACCTCAAGTAATTTTGCTTTTTCTTAAAATAAAATGAAAAAAAAACAAACAAACAAAAAAAAAAACAAAAACAACCAAAACAAAACAACCTTTCTTCCTAGTCTACTAATGATCAGGATCTGCTGTTTCCCAGAAGAGTGCCAAGTGCCACACCAAATGAAGTTCCACCTTGGGTACAGCTCCAGTGACTGCTATGGAGCAACTCCAGTATTGTAGTAACTTCACATACACACATTGCCAATACCTTTAATCCAGGCTTGAGGGGACAAAATAAATAGCCAGTAGAAAGGAAGATGTCTTTGCAATCACACATTTTATGCCAAGAAAGACTGGGTTCCTTGCCTCTATTTCCTTGCTCCAAAACAAAGGCTGGCAAGGAAGTTTCTTTCAGGACTCCTCGAACAAGAGTTTAGCCAATAAATATTTAGTAACTAGCTATTTGAACTGAAATATGTAATCAGTTATGCAGGAATTCAATGCTACCAGGGATCATCAGCACCTTGAGAGAAGGCTGCAGCCCTACACAGATCCAGTAGCAGCCCTTTCCATGCAATTTCATCCTCTCCCCTGCCTTTTTTGTATCCTATTTGCAGCAGTTTGCAGCTATCCCTGGGCAGTCACTTTGTGATTTCAAGAATTGCAGGAAACAAAAGTAAAGCTAACTATTCCCTACTAGCACCAGGCTTGCTAGATCCTAGGATGGGCAGGTTACAAGATACTCGAAAAAGTAGGAAGTTGGGAAGGAAGAACTCCATTCCTCAAGGAAGGACAGTTGAGTTCTGAAGCCATTTTGAAGATCTGGGGAAGGCAAGTAAGATATTTAAAGGCTGCTGGCACCATCAGCAGCAGCTCAAGATGGGCTCAAGTTCTTTCTTAAAAACTGCTCATTAAAAACAGGAATTTGTTTTAGGAGAAAGATCCAACTTTTCTTTCTAAATTGTTAGACTTTAGTTTTACAGCACTGAGAGAAACAGTGTCCCATTCTTTACACCAGAACAAACGCACATCTAAAAACCTGAGCATAATCCTTCAGTAACAGGATTTAAACCACGTTCTTTGGAAACATTTCTCCAAATAATTGAAATATGTCCCTGGCAACACTGCAGTAGCTATTCTGAGGGCAAGATCTCCCCAGGAGGCCTTCAAGGGGCCTTACAAACACAGAATGGGTGACACATACGTGAGTGCTGTGCATCCATGTGTTTGTTGATAAATGTGTGAAACCTTCTCCCTATTTCCCCAAGTAGGTGAGACTTTAACTATGAAGCAGTTGCTTTTCCCTAAGTGAATAACCAGCCCGCCCCTCCAAATCTACATGAAGCAAAGCATTGGGCTGACAGAGCATATTTCCTTTCTCTGAGATACGCAGATATGGAATATAATTAAAATATATTATCAGTGGTTGTAAATCTCTGGCACCAGTAACCAATATGCATATTGCAGGAAGTCGGCCTTTGTCTAGCATTAGCTCTGTGTCTCCAAGGAAGTATTGTTGTTCGAGGAGGTTTTGAGACCCTGGCATGACCAATTTTGATAAGTCTGTTGTTGCAGTGGGAAATATCGACTGGCAAAGATGTGTCTTTCCCTGAGCCAAATTACTTTATTGAGGCCAGCAGCCTGACTGAGGAAACATTTCAGGTACTTGTTTCTCCACGTTAAGAAGAGTCTCATCCTAGATAAATTGGTCAGGTCTTAACACTAGAAAGTGGCAGTACCAGACTTATCTTTCCAGCTTATGCATCCAGAGGACAGGCCTTATTGGCCTGTTCGGCCATCAAGTCAAGGCAGAGGGAAAAGGGAAAGCTCACACTGGTTTTTACATGTCAGAAGCAGTTGCTGAATTTTTTGTAGTTTGCAGGGCCGTTATGATGTAGCATTGACTGTTCCTGATAAAAGGGTCCTGGCAAGCAGAGGGAAATGCAAGCATCACATCCAAAAGCATGCCACACGGGGAGGCACCATTGCTGCATTGCTTCCTGAGCCTCCGCACTTCCACTTCTGCCTCTTAAAGAGCTTCTTTAAGAGTCTTCTCTTTTACATTTGGCTTCAGAGGGGTCCCCAGTTGAGTCTGTGCTTGCACTACACCTCAGGCTTTCCCCACCATTTAAGTCCTCTTTCTCCAATGATCGGCATTTACATCAAGCAGACTGTGCAAAGCAAAGTATGGAAAGCCTCGTCTCTGGCAGCATGGGCAGAGAGCGGCTTCCATCCTGCTGCAGCATAGTCAGCAACAGCTATCACTTAGATCACTCTGGGTAACTCTGTAGTGCACATGCTTAAAGAAACAACACAAAACCAAAAACAATCCCCCCTCCTAAAAAAAACCTCCCACCCTCCCTCTCCATAAAACCCATCCCCAAAAATATTACTTGAGATTCATTTATACGAATTATTAACCATCCCGGACAAACATATTACTCTAGCTCTAGCTAGAAAAATAACACAAAAGGAGAAAAAAAAGCTTTTCTCACATAAACTCTCTTCTTATCTTTAAAGAGAGTGACTGTGAATATATGAGGGTGAAAAGGCTTGGGAACCTCTTTCAGGGAGCTAAAGTACATTTTGCCACAGTAGAGAAGGATGAAAATCAAAGAGAATGGAGCTGGGAGAAAGCAAGAAGGTCCAAATTTAACTCTGTTCAGCAAACTGTTACCAGACACTACAGCGCAATGATGAGATTACACAAATACCAGAGAAAGCAGGAATTAGAGACAAATATGCAAAGAGGGGTGGAGAAGGAAAGCATATGTGCAAGTAAACTACGCTTCCGTACAGTAATGTGTATTTTTCAGAGTGGATCAAGAGCAGAAGAATTTCTCAACACCTGCAGTGGACGTTTCTAACACAACTGAAGAGCAGATCTCTGGACAGCTCTTCCTCATGCTGGTTGTATCATTTGAGACCTACAGCAAGGTGCAGTGGCAATACGGAAATTTCAGAAAAAATAATAAGGTCTGTATTGCTTCTCTGTTCATATTTTACCCTAGTTGTCAGTGGGTCTGTGAACTAAGTATATTTAAGGCTACAGAGAAGTAGCCATCAATATTTAAGGCTACTTCCTTTTGGTAGGGTAGTTTCCCTGTGCTGGTCCAATAGTGTCAGCCATACGGACAAACCTCTGAGTGCATACAAACTGGGAACTGATAGAAGATCTCCCTTGAAATAACATTACTGCTGCTAGTCAGTATATGCTTACAGCAGCCTTCAAACACTACACACTAGAGTAATGGACAGACTGCTTGTACAGTGTACATATAAGATTAGATGCTAATTAATTTCCCTGTCAAATCCTGAAGTAAAATTATCAGATGCCTGGGATCTAAGCCGTCCTGACCAACCATGTTATAGTAAGAGAAAAGAAAAGCAAAATAAAATAAACATCCATCATAAAACTACTAAAAACATATACATTAGCATTGTAGAAGAATGACACTTGTGCCATATTCCACGGGTTTTGGCTTCCTGCTGGTTCATGGGCACTGAGAACACTGAACTGAAAGCAGGCAGTGGCAGAAGCTAATAGCCACCAGCAACCCCAAGAAGGTTTCTTTTTCAGACTGTTCTACTGATTTTTTTTTTTTAATTGATGGCAATGACAAAAAACAACTTCTTGTGAGAGAGCTGCAAGTGGTGCCCAATGGAATGGCTGAAGAGGTCAGATTTGTTTTTGATTTTCTCTCACACAGGATGAAATGAAATAAACAGTAACCATTGAATAAAACAAGTAACTTGATGGATCCAAGCTACTTGAATGTTTTTCATTGCTAAAAATGTGGAGGAACTGAGCATCTCTTCTCTGGAAGACACCCAAAGTATGTTTAGTCATCAATCCCAGGCATCATTTTTAACTAGCAGCCAAAATGACACTCCTGCACTCTACCATCCACTACTACCCAGGGCAGAGGAAGCCGTCAGTCTAACACCTGCCTCCCTTGCACAGAGGTCACCGGTGCGGGGAGCCAGCAGCAAGCTTTACCAAACACACCCACATTCTGGCTTTCCTTCGACAGTGTTGGACAAGAGCTCCCTGCCTCGCGAGGCAGGCAGCAGCAAAGAAGAGTCCGTAAAAACACCCAGACTTGAAGACGAGTATCAGAAAGTCAGAGTCCTCACATCCGGCCGGCGGTGTGCAACGTCTCGCCCCCGAACCAGTGTTTGTTCAGTGCTCCCTGCAGACTGGATGTGGCCTCAAACAGGCAGGCGAAGCTCACCTCTGCCCAGTGTGGTTCCTGTTCACCTCCGTGTTTAAGGCCAAGTTGTGTAGGAAGAGAAAAAGCTGCCACCACACTTGATTTCTGTTCTGCTGATGCTGTAGAGAAGAACAGTTAAAGTGAGGTTATTTATATTTCTAAAATTGCAACATACCACTTCTCTTTTCCAATAACAACTCAGTTACACTTTTCAAGAGCAGACACTTTAATCCCATCAGCATAACAAGGGGGTGCAGCAAGGGATGAGGGGAGAGAGGGAAATGATAAGTTCTCCAGAAATAATTGTAGCTCTAACATTACAAAAAGAAAAGAGCAGACCCTTTATGCATTGTGCACAAGAGGATTAAACTTTTTTTTTTGCTTGTAGGATTTCGCAGAGTTTAGCCAAGTGCTGTTTTTAATCAGATTGGCTTCTGAGCCTTTCAAAAGCCCCAGCTGCATGAACAAACAACCTTTTTTTTAAAAAAAAAAAAAAAGCCCCCCTTCACCCCGAAAGTAAAAAAAAAGAAAAAATATAACTGGTGATCCATCTGTAAGTGATTTGACACCGTGAAGGTCAAAGGGTTAATCTTCAATTTAAACCACACTGCTGAGACAGCAAAACTCTGATTTCATCTAGTACAAGAAAACACATTCGTGCACACACACACTCCCCCACCCTCCCCCCACCACATTTTCCTTCCCAGCATCTCCAAGATAATACTGCCCTTTTTATAGCCACTTTTGACAGTAAGCCATAAATAATCAGCCTTGGAGCCCTTTCCTACTGACTGGAGCCAATTAAACCTTAAGCAAGAACATACTTGAAAACACACAAAAAACCAAAACCAAGAGGTTATTTCAGGTCCCATTGTCAAGGAAGAAACATGGGAGTTGAGTTTCAGGGGGACACCAAACTACATAATGCAGCTTTGGGACAGGGACCCTGTTCCTCCTTTTGTTATATGTAATCACCCCTGCAAAAGTGGCTCTGATTATACCCCCACCTTCCTGCACTTTAATGGCATCTCATACAAACAGGTGGGTTTCTCTTTACATTGCCCAGTCTGGGATACTATTTCACCTCAATAACCGACCCTGTATTAGAAGTCAGTCTTCATTTTCTCATCCAGAATTCCGTATTTGCTAAGCAGGCATGATCATTTCTGGAAAACAAAACAAACCAGCCCAAATCTCCACCCCTTATCCCCCTCCCCAATCCCCAGCAGACGAGGAAACAGAAGACTGGCTTCCCACAACTTTGCCTCAGTACACAGGAGTTCATAAAAGAGCACTGAAGCACATTATACGAACAAGATGTTTCAACTCAGATTAGCCCAACAGAGCAGAACAACACAATTGCAAGGCATTTTTTACATAATCACAAATAAGAGAGTTGCAACTGGAGTCGGTATATTGGAGATGTGTCAATAGACAGGTCTTCAAAGCCCTTCCAGATAGGCATTAAATTATGTTCATATTCCAGTATGAGTAGATCTGTGCCATTTGAATCACAAGCACAAAACAGGCTTCCAGAAAACCTGTGTTCATCTTGCATCTTAGCAGTGGGTCATTACTCTTGCCCTCAAGACTCAACAAGAAGAAGAAATGGATTTGGAAGAATTCACACAGATCCCACCACATATTTCAAGAGCACTGTGTTTCTAGCATAACCTGTAGGCAGTGGCTCTAGAGCCTGCTATTGTTTATTTCAAATAATTCGTGTTGGGTTCAGTCCTTACTGATTGCACAGGCATTGCTAGGCTTACAGGTGAAAACTTATAGGGCTGGGTTAAAGACCACTAATTTGGTCTCGAAAAGCAAGATGGTTTTTGTTTTGTTTTTGTTTTTACTCGCATCTCAGTTTGACCAGGTTTGCCCTTCCTCATCAAACTCGAGAGATTCTTCTCACCCTCCTCCATACAACCACACTCCTAAAACTGCTCAAACATGCACAGCGAACCACAACGTCCCTGTGACATCTAGATACCATGTTTTTATCAAGCTATTACAGCTTAGGCAGATTCCTCAAACAGAGATCTTTGGGTAAGACATCAATGAAGCAGCTTGCAAGAGCAAAGTCACTTTCTGCAGTTTCCATGAGCAAGGAACTATGCTAGGAGAGCATAGTGGACAAACATATTGCAGATGCTCTGAAGACAACCTGCTTTGTTAGATTAGTTTATTCTATTGGCAGCCAAGAGGGTAAAAAATTGTCTTATAGAGACTTAGTAAGGGAATTCAAAAGGATGTTTAAAAATTGGTACAGAAATCCTAAGCTTGAAATACATCTCAGCTTCATTGGTGGACCCTCTCTAATGGAAACTCTCATGGAATATTATACAGTGGGTCAATCTGGGGGCACACAAGAGGAGTGCTGATCTGGCACATACAGTTTTACTATTTCACACTGTTGGGAGGATAAACACATGCAAGAACCCCCATATTCATGTCCTCCTTAATGTAGGAGGCTGCTTTGTGCTTCTCATATGATAACAGGTTTCTAATTATTCTGCCTCCTCAAGTTTTATACCTCATCTCAGGAGAAAAGGATTACCTGCCCTTTCCAGTGATAGGTAAAGGAGGCCATGTTCCAAAAAAAAATAGTGGAAGGACTGAGCTCATATGCCTCTTCTCTTTTATTTTTTTTTAAGGGGGGGAGTTTTTTGAAGAAGGTATTGAGTTTTGGTTTTATTTGATAAGTAAGAGTTTTAGAACTGTACTTTATGATGGTTTACAGGCCTGCAAGAGAATCAGTGGGATATGATAAGGCAAATACTGAGAAAAACTCTGATATGTATTTTAGTTTAGATTCTATTGTGTTTATTTCACTGCCTCTTGAAGTCATTTTTGGTACAGCATTTTTGTCCTTTTCCAATTAAAAATGTTTCCTGTATTTGCCTAATACACTCAAGGAGATTTCCATGCAAAAGCAGAATAGGAAACATTTTACCCTTGGTTCCCCTTGCTTATAAGAAGCATAACATCTCAAGTAACTTTTTGAGGAATGTTGACACCATTTTGTTTTGAAGTAAAAAAATAGAGCACTACATTGAGGGAAGCTTTCCAGGTTTCATTCCTAGATCTAGGGCTTGCTTGTATTTCCCTAGGTCTGTATTCAGCCAGCATTTTCTTCCATGGTGGTGTGATTCCACACACATTTTCACTGGCCCACATACTGGAGCAGCCCACTCACACTGTCCTCTCCTCACAGCAGTGCTGGAAAGTGAATTAGAGCAGCACAATGATCAAGGCCATAACTAATCTGATAAAGAAGCTGCCCTTACTGTTTAACAGGTCATCATCCTAAACTATCTGATCCATAGCATTGTGTAGTCAGACTGATGTTTGTGCCAGGACAACAGAAAGATGATGACTGTGAAGAGGAGCAAGCTGGGACTACCTGCTTCAGCAGCAAGCCTAGCTAATGGGGTTTGGAGCTTACAGTTTCTATTCTGCTTTCTGTGGTACAGAAATTGGACAAGAGCCACACAACAGAATGGCAGATATTATGTGGAGTAAACAATTTATTGAAAGAACTAAAAAAATGTCCTTTTCACAAGTTTCTGTGTCTTTTTGCCCAGATTTGCTTCAGGCAAGACCAAAATTCTCAAATATTTCAAGATTGAGGGGTTTTTGGTGTGGTATAATTTAACCATCAGGATGGACAGAAAACCCAGAAGAGTGATTCCATTAATTTGGCATATATATATATTTTTGAGACATTTTTCTAAGATTCATAACTATTGCGACACTGGTGTATAATTTCCCTAACCTTCACCAGGCTGATTTGCCCTTTATCAAAATAACTCAATGCTCAGAGTCACTACTGCACAAAAATACCAGGGATGAATGATTTGCCACCTCCATGTGGGAGCAACAAAATAACCCTTTTGAGGGTTATTCTTCCCAAGAAGGAAAGAAGTCCCTTTTGCCCTCTATACTCACAGTAACTAAAGAAGAGTAGACTTGTGAATACAGTAAGTCAACACAAAGCTGGAAACACATAAAACCATTTCCTATTGCAGCTGCTGCTTTTTAAAGGGGATATCCTTAAGAGACTGTCTGTCTGAAGCGTTAGCATGAATGCTTCAATGAGTCACAAGGAAAGGCCATTTTACAGGAAAAGTGTCCTCTGCAGCAACAGTACATTAGTGAAGCCCCTTCCATGAACTGTGCTGAACCAAAAGCCAGACTACTTGTAAACAAACATAAAAAAAAAATGCAAGACTTTTACTGGAAGCAAATGAAAGAGGAACATGACTGACACGGCACTTATTCCTTCCCCATAATTAATTCCTAATATATGTTTCACACTGTAACCATACAGATACATATCTGGCAAATAGCACCCCAGATGTCAAAACCTTTTGTACTCCTACCAAGCCCTTGCACAGGGTGATCAAAGGGAAGATCAGGACAGGTGATGCACTTCAAAGAAAATGCTGTCCCTTTGACACAGCTCCTTAAATGCATGAGCATAAATGTTTAACGGATTAATAACACTCCTTTTTACATTTGATATACACATGCCATTAACATCCCTGTTTAAAAAAGTAAATATGCTTGTCATATACACATGTTGTATGTGGGTCTGTCTGGTACACTCTGTCTACCCTCTTGATCTCATGGGCAGCTTCTGACTTTGCTTCATAGCTTCCAGACAATTAAGGGTCATATTCTGATCCCATCTTAACTAAAAGGATTAATATGGCCCTAAATGGTGTTGTGAGAGCAAAAGAAGAATAATGGCATATGTGTACATAAAAACATTATTCTTGCTTTAATGACTAATACAAGTATTAGCAACAAGTTGTTGGGATTGTATTTATTTGCTGAATACAAAAATACTTGCACACCGGGAGCAGTTGCTGACTCATCGCTGAAGGCTGTTTTGGCTGCCAGGTGGCTGGAGGCATATTGTGCTACCACAAAATATGCTTTAGCTTAGAAAGACTAGAAAGTCACAGTCCCCAAGGCAACAGAGGTTACAGAGGTGTCCCCTACTGGAGAGAGAAATGCAGGCCATTGGAAGTTAAATACAAATCTTTCTAGCTGTGATTCCTAATGACCAAAGTATAAAGTATAAAGCAGAGAAAAAAAGAGGAAACAGAGGAAAAAATTTAAGAGGAGCTCAGCCACATGGTTTCTCATGGTGACACAATAAAGAGGATGGGAGACCTTCCTTGGGAAACTCCATCCTTCCGTCTTGCAATAACTCTTACATGGACTAAACTTTTAGTAAAAGGAGGCAACATCTCAAGTATTGCTTCCTTTCTCTTGAGTCTCCATCAGGCTTTGCAGCAAGATAAGCAACACGTGTGTTTATGGAGAGAGAACAGTATTGGGCAGAGCTGGAGGGATGCAGGGTACAGGGGACCCCTAAAACCCGTGTATGGACTGCCCAGCCCAAGCACGGGAGAGGGCACGGGCTGAGGCACTGGGTCTGAGCAGCAAACAGAGACGGCTGTTGCCCCAAACCTGCCGCCGGCGCAGCTGCGCAGGTGAGCCCTTTCTCAACTTTCTGGTAGTTTAAAAACAAACACGCAGCCACTCGCGCCTTCCTCTCCAGCACGGGCAGGAAGGGGAAGCAGACAGCCGCCATGGCAACAGCCAGCTGACGGCAACCTGGGAAGGGCAACCACCGGCCACCACGTTCCCAGGCCCCTGGCCTTCCCCTCCTTCCCCATCCCGAGGGGCACGCTGGCTTATTTTCCACAAATACGGTAAATAAAGATCCCACATTTCCACAGAGCCGCACCCGACACCGCTCTGTACCTGTGGCACGGGGTCCGGCACCGTTTGCCCCCGTACTCTGGGGGTCTGTGTGTGTGTGAGGATGCTGGAAGAAATGCCCAGGAGAGGACAGCCCACACCGTGCAGCCACGGCCGGCAGCTGCAAGAGTTTTTGACCCTTTTAAGGGTTTATTGACTGAACCTGCGTGTGATGGGGCAGAGCTGTTGCACAGCTCCCGGTGTTCATCGCCTGCCCTGCGCGGGCCGCGGGACCCGCTGACCTGTATTTGGCATCCATTCTTTCACCAGCAAATGGGAGGTGCTCCCAAAACTGCTCAGTGCTGCGGAGACCCCCCCTAGTGATTAAAGTCTGCCTCGGGGTTTGCTTAAAATAACACTTTAAAAGTTTTTACAGGAAAAATATCCTGGCGCGGGGGAGGGAAGGGGTGGGCGCGGGGCCGCCCGGCTGCACGGGGAGGCGGCGGGAGGGCAGGTGCAGGGCTGGGGCCTGCGGGCAGCGCAAACTCTCGTCAGCAGCGCCGATGAGTCAGAGGCTAAATATAGCGAGCGATATAAACACAGCCGCCGAGCGCAAACACGGCCCTGCCGGGCCCTCGCACGCATCGCCCGCTCCTCCTCGCCCGCCGGCTGGGTCCGCTCGCCTTTGGGGCGCTCCAGCCCCATTGCCAGCAACCCCTCAGGTCTGGCTCCCATCACGGAAAACCTAACTGGGATTAACAGGAGTTGCCTCACTGCTTGTTTTTGGATCGCTATTTTTTCTGCCGTGCTCCGGTCCTCGGAAGGATTCCTTTTCAATTGGCGAGGCAGCTACTGAGGACAAACAAACAAACAAGCAAACAAACAAACCTCCAGAGACCATAAAAGGCTGGAGGACACTCCTCCTCCTCCTCAGTGGCTTGAAACAAAGGAGAACTCTGTATCTGGGCACTTGCTTTCCTGCCTTTCCACCATAAAACTGAATTGAGTAAAATACAAACATGTACACTCCTCACCGTAAATAATCAGTCCAAATATCTCATCATCCCCCTCAGAGATGGCACTATCTTAATAAGATCAACCAACCTAGGTGGAGGACTGGAGGCAGAACAACTAGGTTCCTATCAGCAATCCTTGCATTATCTCAGTCAAGTTATAACCTGCATTTTCTACGCTCCCACAATAAAAAATAAGTGCGGTATTAACACAGTTATTTCTTAATCGAAAAATAACTTCTCAGCTATCACACAGCTACAAGCAGAAAGCATGTTACCACCATCACAGTGCTGCTAGAGCTGAGGAAATCCAGAGGAACCTGCTGAGACTGAAGGGGTTGTACAGGAGAGACAGCAGCACTGAACACTGCTGTTAGAAATACTGCAGGACAATTCACCTGTACTGTCTCAAAGAACTGTTTCATGCTCTTTATTGTGGGCAGTCTTGGTCTTTCGAGGTTGTGGCCCCACTACCTCAAGGCAGTCCTCTGTCCGGCAGGATTCATGGCACACAGCTGCACAGAGTTTGCACAGCTTTCCTGTCACCCAGCTCCCTCACCCTCTGCCCATCTGCTCTACCAGAGCTAGGCAGGAAGTTTTGCTTTTTAACATTATCCCCTATTTTAAGCAGGAATGTACATGTAATATATTTAAATCTTTTGTCAGCTGAAAGCATAGAGGAGGCTAGATTAGGATGATGTAGAAGTTTTGTGGCTTTTATTAAACTGATATACAATGATTATGTGACTTGCATCAAGAGCTTGTATAGCCCAGCCTCCAGCAGCAGCCTTACATGGCTGCCTGAGGAAAAGTTATGGGCAAGTACATGCAATAGCTTCCACTAGTACTCTCTTTCAGCATCTAACTAGTTTGAGCTTAGGACTTCCTGAGTCAGATCTGGTTTCTGTTTATTTAATGTCTGCTTCAATGGCCATAAACTTGTCTCAATTCCCCTTGAACCCAGATAAAGCACCGGGATGCACAATATGCCTTGACAAGGAATTCCACAGCTTTCACCTGCTGCATGAAAAATGACCTCATTTACTTTAAGCTGGCTCCCACTAGTTTGACTTGATTTTGCCTAGTTCTTGTACTGGGAGAAATTACTCTATTCATCTCCTTCATGTCACTTTTGATTTCTGTATAATATTGCTTCCCTCTTGGTTTGTATGTTTTTTAGGCTTAGTAGTCCTAGCCCATTTTTTCATATGGAAGTTCTATCATCCATCTTGCCCTTCTCTGAAGCTTTTCCAGTTCTGCTGCATCATTTCTGGATGAAGAAAACCAGAACTTCATGTAACATTCAAGATATGGTAGAAACATGAATTTATACAGTGGCATAATTATGTTCTTGTTCTCAGTTTCTTTTCTTAACATACCAAAGAACACCATTTCAGATTAGATGTGAAATGGTCCAGCAAGTTTCTGTTAACCTACCTGTCAAGTAATCAGCTCCACAGGCAGCATGATTTCAAAACAGGTGCTAGGCAAGGGGCAGCAGGTTGTTGTGTCATTTGTGTGCATGGGGAAGATACACTTCCAAACCCACCTCTTCCTTCACTGTCATTTGTCAAAAGAAAAGAAAAAAAAAGCCACAAAAAAACCCCCTAATAACATTAAGCAAAAAATCTGTCTCCACCTCCTCATACCAAATTTTTGACTCCACTGACCATAAGAATGGCCCCCTCCTTTCCTCAAGCCTAGGATTCCAGTTCCATAACCCTGAAAGAACTTTGGTTTACACCTCAGTCTTCCCAAACTCACACCCACCCTATCCCCTGCCCTTTAAACTGGGCTCACTCACTTCAGGAGTTCTCTATCTCACCATGCTTGTGCATCCTCAGCTGGAGATTTGAGTCCTGTACCAATGGGCAATGTATGGAAAGCAGAGCTGAAGAGGTGACCCACTGTTGTGTACAGCAGCAGCAAGGACCAGCCAGCAGGGAAGATCCTGAAACACACTGACTTACTCAGGAAACAAATGAGTGAAAACACATACCCCAGGTCTCAAAGAGACTGTAGGTACAAGTGAAATACGGAGCTGCTGGTGCTACAGGCTTAGCTGCAGGACAGTCGGAGTCTCTGCATTATTATCAGGAAGCTTTTCTGAACATTTTCTCTAAAATATAAGGTCACCATAAAGAACAGATTCCTGCAAACAATTCCAGTGTAAAAAAAAGCAACTGTTAAAAATACCCTGAATGTCCTTAATAATGAAAAAAAGCCTGATGGAGTTTGGGATAAATGATGCACATGAAGTACCGTGCACCCATTCTCTCATGCCGATAAGTTTCCGACAAGCGATGCAGGCTCTCTGTTGCATAAGTGGAAGTGTCTCAGAGGAGGCCTTGATAACTCTCATGAGAGACAGAGAGGAAAAAGTATGCAAAACATAACACGTTTCACTTTCAAAGGAAAATAACATTTCCTCCTGGACATTTTCAGTGTCATTAGCTTGAAGCAAACAGGTACATCCCTAGCTGTCTGCCCACAGCCAGTGTGGATGCAGGCATTTGTGTTCCATGGGTTGCTGAATCCTGTTGCAGTGACGGTTAAGATTCACTTGCTGAACCAACTGGGGAATTTAGAGAAATGAAGTTTTCTATAGCTAGATCTGCAGAGACTCTTTGAGCATGGTCAGCATATCTAAATCAACTGCAGGATTCCTGATGTGTTGGAAAGGGACTTTGTTGTTGTTTGTAATGCACTTATTTACTCAAGAAAGCTCAGCTCTGATTCAGCATCTGGTTCTCATTGAGGCTCAGCTTTTTTTAAACTGAGCTTTCCAGATGGGTTGACTGAAGCACAAGGAGGTCAAGAGACTTGTCTGAGGTCATACAGCAAGTCAGTGGCTCTGCTTGGACCTGAGCCCAGAACTGTTCAAGGCTACCACTCCTTGGCTCTTAAAGAGACAATTTTATCCCCTGTGATCTTATCTCCATGAAGAAGAAATACAATAAAAGCAGTCCCCTCAAAGCTGCAGCCTGCTTAAAAAGAGTTATTTTATTTGGAAAAAGCTATAGCGTTCCAGTGTCTCATTGGAGCCCATCAAACTGAAGGGGCGTGATACTGATACACAGTGTCATCCACCCCACCCCTGTTTAACCCCATGCTTCTCTGGGGCAGCTAAACGCTGCCACCACCACCATCCTTGGTTGTGTACTCACATCCCATCTAACAACCCCTCAGGTCATGAAATACACTCTCCATTCAGCACAGGTTGAAGCCCCCTCTCAAGGCAAGGAAACCCAAGTGCACTCAGGGCCTGAAGCAGAGCCCGAGCACTTGTTGCCACAGCCTGGACCTGTGGGGTGTGGGAAGCACATCCCAGCCAACCAACCAGCAGGTCCCCTAAGCTCAGCTCTGTTCTCCATAACCTCAGAGCACACTCTTGAAGCTCAGCCACAGGCTGGGCTACAGCAGCAGTTCACAGATTCCATAGCAAAGGCACACTTGCTTCAAACCGGGGAGGAGGTGGCACATATTGGCTTCTCTTGCAGAAAGCATGGCTTGGCTCTACCTTTGTTTTCCAGGGGCAGGGTGAAAAAAAATAAAACTAAGAAGCTTGCCAAAAGCTACACAGCCTCAATCAGGTAAGAGACAGTAAAGAACTCAATAAAACATAGATGGGTCTCACATGTCATTCTGCAGAGCCCTTGCAATCTAGATCAACCTGTAGCAGGCTCTGCTACTTAGGAACAGAGAGCATTGCTCAAGTCTTCTTACAAGAAATTCAGCATCTTAAAGAGAGGAAAGACATGGAGTTCTAGGGAACGTTGTGTTATTGCTCTAGCACTGTTCTAAGGATGAAATAGCCAGGTTTTAAATTACTGTTTTCTGTTTAACATATTAATAGGAAATGAAACTCTGAAAGTGGTGTTCATGCCAAAAGCAAGCATAGGTGCGGCCAATTTTCTTATTCTTACTAGATGCATACCCAAAAATCTTTTGTGTAGCCAAAAACCACAGAATAGATACCATTTAGCTCCAGAAGCCCAGAGAAGAGATAACAGTGACTCTCCAGGGTTCCCAGTGTGGGATGGGTTAGACCGTGCATGCAGCTGAGTCCAATGACAACCCAGTGATGTCAGCCTCAGGAGCAATTGCCTGCTCAGTTTCTCTCTCAGCCAGGGATGTACATTAACCAGCAGCCTTTGTGTCAACACGGCCTTGCTGCTGCAGCAGCAGAATGGGGGCCATACCTGAACTGCTGGAGAGTCTCACAGAACTCAAGAGCCATGAGAAGGCAACTCTTGGGCTAGCTGGATACACCATTCCAATGCTAAAAGCCTTTCTTAACTTTCACTGAAAGGGCACACCCATTTTCTTTTCACAGGTTCACAGATAAATGTTTTGTAAGCTCTGAAAACAGGCACAGCTTGTTGAAAACCAAGCTTGCTCTCTCTCAGGACTTCACAAGACCACACTGGTGTGACTAACTTTGTGGTATTCTAAATCTGATTCAAGACACCACTCTGGAAAGTTGGTTTTGACCAAGTGTTTGAGACAAGCTGGAATGGGGTTTCCAAATCAGGGATTAGTTTCACAGCAAGATAAACGCCAGCCCAGTTTTCAATGCCTCAGAGACTGCCCCTTCCAAACCACAGCACATCGTGAACTGCTCACGTGTCTCCAGGGGCAGACTGCCTGCTTCTTCAGCAACGGGCTGGGCAGAGTCATTGCACGTAGGACAGAGGGGGTTCTCCACGGGGGATTCATGCCAAAAGCCAAAGGAAATCCTCCATGCAGGACTGGGAGGGAAGGGATTGGACATGACAACAAAACACTCCACGAGGAACAGTGCTTTGGACACCAATACGTGGCCCAATTCTCAGTCTCCCTGACAAACAAGAAAGAATCCCTCAGCAGATCCAAATGCTAAGGCCTATCCCAGGGTCAGGCTGTGGATAACCACTGGCTGAACTACTCGGTCCTCGGGTGAAGTTTTCGAGTTGGTTTGATTTTTGGTAATTTTTTCCCCGTTTTGTTTTCAGATTTAAATGGCTGAAGGCCCCAGCTCCCGTCCCCTTTACAACTTGTTGCTGTTCCAGTTCAAACAAAGAGCGCGGAGCCCCTCCTCTGGCGGGCCCCGGGGGCCGGGCCGGGCCGCGCCGCCCAGCGCAGCCGGACGCCTTTGTTTACTACGGCTCCACACGCCGGGCTGGCCGCCGGCCGGGGCTGCGGGGACGGCCGGGCACCGGGAGCCCGGCCCCGCCTGCCCTAGGGGGGCCGGGGCGGGTGGGCGCTCCTGGACGCGTTTCCAAGGCACGGGCATCAGATAGGGACACTCCCCCGACATGAAAGGGGTCAAGTTACAACCAGTTCCACCAGTTTAGTGCAGGGCTCCTCTGCCAAGTTGGTTAAACCTTCCCTTTCCTGTGAGACAGCCTGGCGAGAGAGTGGAGCCTGCAGCTAACCCTGGCGAAAGGCGCCACCGGGGAAAACCCCATTCAACCACAAACAACACATGCTAAAAAATCTCGTGGTAGCTCTTTATTCCTACAGTTTGCTAAATGACATTCATAGCCCCATCTGCATTTCTATAGGCTAATCTTCCTTTTCCTTCTTTAATCCTCCACCTATTAGGAGATGAGGAGTCCCAGAATTTCCTCATCTCTCAGATGACACAGAGGCGACCAAGCCTTTGCTTAGCCACAAGCCACACCCTCCGACCAAGACAGAGATCCTCACTTACCTTTGAGAAGGGCTTGCAAACGATCCCACAGTTAACAGAGGACAAACTCACTTGGAATAAGATAAACTTTCTGTCCCTTTCTGAAGTCAGCAAAATTTCCTCATATACAAGCAGATACACACCCTCCTTGCTGGGCTGGCACGGAACTGGCAAACTGCTGCCTACTGCCAAGCCTCTGCCACCTCTGACCATCTCTGTATTGGCTGAGATTTCCATTTTATCTCTACTCAAAGGGGAAGGAGAGCAAGAAAGAAAAGAATCAAGGGTCCTGGGGGTAATGGTTATTTTGTTTCTTTGAACAGCAGTGTTTGGTTTTTGGTTGGTTTTTTTTTAAGAAAACAAAATCAAGAATCTGGAGTGTGGTTTTCAGACCTGATGGCATCTTACAGCTGTCTTTTGTTGTGAGGAAGTTAGTCATAAGTCTCAGCCACTAGCTAGGGCTGTCTGGCTAGTAGCTGCTAGCAAGTCTAGTATGATCTAAATATTCTTTACAACATTGCACAGAACTACCGTTAGACAACAAGGAGTGTCAGAACAGACTCCAGGCTTGTTATCTCAAGATGAGGAGCTGACATAAGCCACTGATGGCTACATGTTCCACAGAAGAGAAGGTGCTGGTGGTGAGGAAAATAGAGAAGAAGACCAAAAGTTGTAATAAAAAGCAAGAGGAAGATCCCTGGGAAGAGCCCCAAACCCCACTGGTGATGAACTGGAAGAGCTGGAATAACAGCAGCTAACACAGAAGAGCTCCCTTCCCAGGCAGTAAATGCAATGCAGTCCCTCACATTCTCTTCCCTCCACCTGCCAATCTTTAGGAAGAGCAAGCAATCTAGCATAAGCAAAGTCCATCAGGATACTCCTGCCATTTTATCGCTATTGGCAGTCTGCTGTCTTAAACAACAGCTCACTTAGCTGATGCCTGGAGCCAGTCTTTAGAGTGGCACTCTTGGAGAGGCAAACCCCCACCTTCCCCTCCAGAGACACCCTACCCTCTGTATGTGGAGCCGGTGGAACTGGTCCGCAATGCACTGCAACTTCCGTGCGATCTGCACCTCCGCACGTGCTTCCCGCTGACCTTCCTGAGGTTCCTCTTGGAGGTGCGGATCCAACACAAAGCCAGCCGGAGGGACATGTAAACGGTAACCAGCACTCCCTACAAAACAGATCAGAAGAGTCATTCTCCCAGGCAAAACATTGTCTTTTCTACTCAGTACACTTCATGGAGGAAAGAGCTGCACATAATCCTAAATTTTTGACTAGTTCCTAGTCTAGTTCCTGAAGGCCAAACAAAGACTGTATACTGTAACACAGTACAGTAAAAGATTTGCCCAGCTTTCAAATAAACTTATACTGATTAAGCAAAGCATTCTGCTGATTCCCATAGTCAAATGAGTGGCAGGATCTTAAAATTTATTCTTTTTGCTTGTTTACAGCTCAGCCAAGTGCTGTGGTTTGGGGTTTTTTTTAAGGACAGTTTTGCAGTTTTACAGGATCTCTGCCTCAAGTTGTCTCCACTCAAAGGCAGCAGTATCTTTTCTGTCAGTCTTTTCTCAGTTTTATGTCATTTAGTGATTTTAGTGATCTAAATTAAAGCTGAATTGGATACACAAAGCTGAGTGGTGACCCATCAGTTACTAGTAAAATACTGGATGGACATATTACTTATTCAGCAATAACTCTAGTGAAGAGCCTAAAAGCTGTATCTTTGTCTCTCCACTGAAAACTTCTAGGAGTTTCCACTTCCTACATGGATGAGACAGACCATTAGTAGTTAAAAAATGTAGGCAAATTGTAGGATATGAAGTACAGTGAATATTTAAACATCTAGCAGTAAAATCAAATGTGATAGAATAAACCCAATAAGAGAGAGAGAGAGAATATCAAAGGTAGCAGAGGCCATGAGCAAGTGTCTGGTTCCTGCAGTGGACAAGCAAGGGTAAAAAAATACAAGTTGTCTTTCTTGAGGGAATAGGACTAAAGCAAAATAATTTCAGTCCTTTAATAAAATGCCCTAATGAAAGAGACCTTGCTTGACTGGGGAAGAGCTAAAGGGACAGTTTCTTTGCTGCAAAGCTAGTGACACTGGAGTGCTCTTACCATAGAAGAGTCTCCGTGGCTCTTCAGTGACTCCACAAGGCAACATAACATCCTGACTGGAAGAGGATGGGCTGAGTGTTTGAGTTGCCTTGTCCTGCTGCTCAGGATGCCTGATACCGGGACCACAGCAGTGTGTGAGGGGGAATAGTTGAAATCTCCCCAGAAGGCAGCTGTAGGACTGGTTCTGTGTGAAAAAGCCAGTTGCAGTCATCTCACCAGGCTGACCTGCAAGTCCAAAGTCATCAGAGTGAAACACGTCATCGTCCAGCCCATCCAGGCTAGAATAGTCCTCTTCCAAGTAGCTGGGGCGATCCATTGCTCCTGCAATAAAGGAACATTTGAGGAAACAGCTAAGACACAACAAGAATGTTGTCCAGGAGAAAATGCCTTCTGCTCCAACAATAGAATACAATAGATTTTACCACACCTTCTCTCTTCCCTGCTTCCCAGTGCTGCCCATCTGCATGGACAGGAGAGATGAGTGACCTGTGGTAAAGGTCAAGGCTTTGCAGAAAGCCTTCAAGTGCTAGGCCCAAAAGAGACAAGCTTCACACGTGTGTATAAGTCCACCCAAAGCTCCAATTCCACACCTGCTCACAAGTAGAGAGCCAACCCCCAGCCTCAGCACACAGAAACAGAAAAGACATTTTAAAAAGCAACCCAAATTCTTCTAATAGCCCCATGGCCAGTCAGCTTCTTTGGGGGTCTGCTTTGCTTTGGCCTGCTATATTTGAACTTTATGGTATATCCCATTCACTTTTTTCCCATCTATTGCTTATTGATGAAGAAAAGCTCTTATAATCACAATGCTGCAAGGCCAGATTTTTAAGAAACCCCAGTGGTTGCAAAACTTAGAAGCCGTCAAAGCCACTTCTGTGAAGCTCTCCATTACTTCTCCCTATGAGGGCCAACTTTCCTTTCAACTTCTCATTTCTTCCCTCAGCTCAACTTAAGGTATGTCCCAAACTTGGCAACGTAGTCACTTCCTTATCCCTCTTACCCTCAAGCCTACATGCGCTGTTAGTGCAATGGTTCATCCTACTACGAAAGAAAAACGTGGCTGGTGTCAGTGTTTAAAGCAGGATTTCTGTAGTTGCCACAGTAAACACTCCTGACCTCTATTGCAGCACAAAGCTGAACAAAGATGGTAGAGGGCAAAAACCCCCATAAACCCTAAATCACTATTTCAGAGCTCTTTGCAAACATAAAGCAATTAGAAGCAGTATTACCAAAAATGCCACAAGTCCCTTTACTGTTACCTGTGCATCTAACCCAATTGGAAGACAGACTCCTAAGAGATCCATCTCCAGGATTTCCACCCAGTTCCAAACAAGGCAGTGAAATTCAACTCTTCATGTCTCTTCCTTTGCTCTGGTTTGCGAAGCATTTAACAGAATGGAAGACTAGCAAGAGGAATTTCAGGCCTGAAGGAGACATTAATAATAATTTTATAAGGATGTGTTCAGTGCTGCCCTTGGTGCTCCCATCTCCCCCCAGGTGAGCAGCACTCAGGACACCAGCACGCTAGAGACAACAGGACCAAGCAGTGCAAGAACTGTTTCTGCAGGGCTCTGGCTTGGGAGTACTATGGCTATTCAAGTTGCTGCATCTCAGCAGTTCACTCAGCTGAGCCACAACTCCCAAAGAAGTTTCTGCAGTGCAGAACAGGTACCAGCCCCACAGCTGGATGCAGCTCTGTTGGATGACAGCAGGGGCAGAGCACTCATAACATTCTCACCATGGCTTAAAGTAGCACACTGAAAGGAGTTATGGGACCCAAGAGGCAGGCATCTCCTTGCCAGCTCTTCTGCTGGATCACAGTCACCTGACACAGAGGCAGGTGGGAATGTATTTTGTCTTTGCAGAAAAGTTTGCCAGATCTCATCTGTCAGCCTCACTGGGACACGGGAATTCCTCAAGGAAAGTGCAGCAAAGGCACAGAGCAAACTCCGAACAAAAGAGGGTTTAAAGAGCAAGAAGTTTAACTCGATCTCCTGCAATACGGTCCGACCCTTCTGCAGAAGTCGTCAGAGAATGCCGATGCAGCGCGAAGGATTACTCGTCCTACAACTCACTAGAACTCCTTCTACAACCTCCAAACGCAGCTCACGCTGGGATCCACAGACACCGGACAGCTCCGGCTACGGGTCTCTGCCCGGGCAAGTCCCGCGTCTCCGGTGCCGTGTCCTACCCACGGCACTTCCTTCCACAAGGCAGCGGCGACAGTCGCGGCCCGGGGCAGCCGCACGCCCGCGCTGACAGGCGGCAGGCCGGGAGCGGAGGGAGGGCTCAGCGCACACGTGCGTGCCAGCGTCCCAAAACAAAGCTGGCCGGCCTCGCTTCGCCACCGCCGGCCGCCTTTAACTCTTCCCCGCCCGGGCTCTAGCCCCGCAGATGTGCCCTCGGCCAAGAGCTTTAAAGCGGCTCCTCCGGGCAGCGCCGTGGGACGAGACTCCGAGCTCGGCGGGCCGGCCCGGGAGGGGCAACCCTGGCTATGGAATCAGCCATCGCCTACATTAGCGAATCAGCTGCTTTCCCGGGGCCCAGCGAGCTCAGTCCTCGCCCGCACCCTCCCTCTTTCTTCCCGCTCCCCAGCAGGCGAGGGACTCCGGGCAGGACCGGGCGGGCCGGGGCTGCCCCGAGGCGAAACCCCTTCCCTGTCACGATCGCACCCGGCCTCGGCACCGCCCTCACCGGCGACCTGGCTCAGAGTGGCCAGCCCCCAGTGGCGAAGGCGCTTCCCGGGCACTCACCGAGAAACGGGACCGGCGTCCCTCGGGGACGGGGCGTCCCGGGAGGAGCCGCCGCCGCCGCCG